>JABCKB010000366.1:0-55204 GCA_013184455.1 Fusarium continuum
TAATACCTCTAATAGGGCTATATGGGAGGTATAATTATATTAAATTTTAGTCACGTTATGAATTTTGGGACAGTGAGCCCTCTGGACTGCCATAGACCTAAGCTTTTCAGTCGTGGTTGTACTCTGAGCTATCAATTGATAGGTCATAAGATCATAATGCTGCATCCCTCCTTCGGACACAGGTGCTACAGAGGCTTTGCCGATCACAATTGAGCTTCCTCTACAGGCAAGCAACCTGTTCTCTATATCCTCTTAGTCGCGGGGACGACCTTATGGCTTTAAGAAAGGCATGTGTTTCTAAGTGGAGAGGACTAGCTTCTGTATATTTGCATTTTCTTGTTACTTTTAGACGTACAAAGGTGAAACTATCGGACTGCATGTACAATGAGGGGACTTCTCCAATGCCATCGCGTGGCTCAAAGACCAATCCACAATTGGTTGAGTGCATACCTGTTTAGGCGAACCTCCCTTGCCGACAGCCCTCAGCCGAGCTTTCATCTTGATTCCCTATGAGTTTCAGAGCCTATGCCATGGCGTACGGAGATACGCTCGTTATCTGCGCTCATGGAGGTTTATTCCCTCTCGCCAATCTATGGAATTTGCTCACTGTGTAAGGCCTTATGAGTGCCATGAACCAACTTCACTTCTACTTTTGGTCTCGATGCCTCAATGAACGACACAATAAAACAGACGGATCTGATCTTTAAAGTCTTACTATTTACTCTGATGTATTTTTCTTTACCCCAAAATAGTATTACCCTCGCAAAATCAAGTTTAAGCTGCCAGCATCTTGGTCGTCGTGTTGAGGGTCAGCCGCCAATCGTCCAACCTGAAACTATTGAATGAAGTAGCCGACAACATCTTCAAACAGATCTTTAGCATTAGTCACCAAATCTGCCAGGCGGAAATATCGACCTCGCCACCATCCCTTCGCGGATGTCTGAGAACAACGCAGTTGAGGGAAACAAGTTACCCAACGTCGTCTATGGGCAGCTAGTTATCTGTCCGAAAGCCAGTCCAGCCTTCGAATTTAGTGAGGAAAACAGGGATCACAAATAGCTCAAGTAGCGTCATCGTGCATTGTGTCGTGGTTGAGGAAATTGAGAGCCACAGGAGCTCTGTGGAGAGTGGTCCATCAGGCCGTAAAATTAATACAACGTTCTTACACGGTGACTCAATCAGACAACAACAGCTCTACGAAGAAAATATGAAGGAGTTTCATGACCTGGGTTTGTATATTCGATTTCTGGACTTGTCTACTTCCAGTTAAGCTTTAATGAACTGGTCGGCGGACTTTCTTGAGTGAAATAGATAATTTTAATCGTTTTAATAGAGCCGATAAATTTTAGTATGTCACTGGAGAGCCTGATATTAATGACCATTGTATGGAGTAATTATTCAGTCAATGTCTAGCTGAATCAAACATCAAGAGCAGCCTTTTTGGTCAACTGGAAGTTTAACGTGGGGAACCTTGCGATAATCCTTAGTGATCCGACATCGTTGACTTGATCGTGGCTGAACTGCCAAGATGGGAGATGGGCAGGAACCAAGGTAATGGTGCAAACCATGCATGAATATTGGTTCAGCCTGTCTCCAGTCAGCCGCCACTGTGATGTCTCGTCTCAATATTGCATTCGATGTAACATGTTGGTTCTAGTATCAGGTCATGGGGCTTCAGCCGCTCCTGAATAGCCGAGTGATGAACCGCATTGGTCAGAATAGTAATCAGGCTCGGCTTTCGGATACAAAGGGGTTCCTTTCTTATCCCTATCTTGAAGCAGAATCTTACTTGCAGGAGAGGCTTGACGATAGTGCTTCACATCAAGTTTCGCTCATTTATTATTGATAAATGTCCCTAATTTGAGGATCCATCATGCAGAATGATTAACGATGTTAACCTTCAGGGCATAGCTTTGACCAGACTTCCAAAAAGTCAGGAAGGATGTTATTTGAAGATTGCTAACATGAAGGTAGAAAGAAATGCGATGCGTATCGTTCAACGTCTCTTGAGGCTCTGCGGTAAAGTTAGTCCGATGCGATCATTAAAACCAGAACCGAAGAGCAACGTGCATATTGAGGCCTCCCATCAACTGCATATCGCTTGCATATCGCCCGCAGAGGGTATAGTGTGCGGGGGAACTGGCCACCCTCCAACACAAATCGCCTGCGTGGGATCAATGAGAAATCAATAAGGCTCTGCCTTGATAGAAGCTGACATCTAGCCATCTCTCG
Organism: Fusarium continuum; assembly: GCA_013184455.1. Lineage (NCBI taxonomy): Eukaryota > Fungi > Ascomycota > Sordariomycetes > Hypocreales > Nectriaceae > Fusarium > Fusarium continuum. Next base: position 2,233 of record JABCKB010000366.1, read on the forward strand.
AGGTTAAAGACAAACGGTGATGTATCCTATCTTCACTCATTGTTTCCGTGATAATATTAAGTTTCTGGATATCGTCCTGGTCACATCAAGACAATGCATAATTTTTCTCAAACTCCACCGCAATCTGATTCCGATTATCATGGTTCGGAGCTTCAATCCTTGGCTGATATCATTTGCACTAGATTCGAGATAAGCCACTACCACAATGGAGGGAAAAGGAAGTATCTGCCAGAGGGCACCATTGAACAACTCATAACTTACGACGCCGTCTACAGAGAGCTGCAGACACACCTAATCAGAGACAAGACTTCCTCACTAGTTGACTTCATTCTCAATAGGGCGAACAAAGTCTTTGCATTGACATGTGTGGTACTCGAGGATAATCGGAAGATCTACAAAGCAATGAAGGTATTCCAAAAGGAGAGGTTCGACAACAGCTGTCTTCCAGTGGAGTTTGAGACGGGCCCAGACGACACCAAATACGTTAACCCATATGTAAAGGCTTTCAGTGGCATTTGGACAGCAACGAGACTAGAGGACTTTGATGAGAAGCAGTGGAGATTTCTAGCCCCTGTCTTTGAGGAAGGGCAACTCTTGCGTAACTTGGACGAAAGGCATATACTGCCATTCAAGCAAATCGGAAAAGATACTAAAGAGGGCACTTTTGGAGACATTTATCAAGTAGAGATTCATGAGAAGCACTTGGATGAGTCACTCCTACTAGTAGGTGATTGCGCGCTGCGTCCAACTCTAGCTAACATCATCATCACAGAGAAACAGTCGACGGACAAATATCGCGGTCAAAGAGATCAAAACTAGCCAATTGTTACAGGATGACGCCTCCAAAGCCTTTGAGGTAGAGGCAGCAGCTTTGTCCAAATGCAGGGACGTAAGGCATCCCAACATGTTACCGTGTCTCGCCGCCATCAAGATGAGATCAACGTACTACTTCCTGTTTCCTTGGGCCGATGGTGGCAACCTGCGAGACTTTTGGAAAATCAGGCGCAAGCCCAGTCAGTCACAGAAATTCATTCTGGATGTTCTCAAACAGCTCCACGGGCTTGCCGAAGCTTTGGAAAGACTTCACAGTTATGTCGGCAAGAGGGATTCGTTCCCCAAAGACGCAGATCCCGATACTCTGTACAACGGCTCGGGAGGCATTCGACATGGTGATCTAAAGCCGGAGAACATTCTTATATTTGACAGCTCCGGCTCCTCGGAAATTGGGATCCTCAAAATTGCCGACATGGGACTTGCAAAACACCACGAAGTCAGTACGAATCTTCGGGACAACATGACTAGCACCAAATATGGAACGCGTCGCTATGAGCCACCTGAAGTTGGATTACCTAGACTCAGCAAAGCAACATCGAGACTCTATGATACTTGGTCGATGGGCTGCATCATCCTAGAGTTTATCATGTGGCTGTTGTACGAACAAGATGGTCTCGACGCGTTCAATGCATCCATCCGCGAGGGCGTCAAGCACGACTCAGAGCCTCCGTACTACAAGGTAAAAGAAGGGCCCGAATCAGAGACAGCTGCCGTAATTCACCCTTTAGTCGAGCAGCGCCTGGGTGATTTGTCCCGAGAACTAGGCCCCCAAGACGGAAAGTCCGCGCTTGGGGACCTTGTAGCTGTGGTAAGGGAGAAACTACTCATTATTGACCTTCCATCAATGGAGGAAGAGACGCAGGAGGTAATGAACCAGATCACCGGACCTACAATTATTCAACCTTCGTCACCTTCGATAAAAGGAGCCGACTCGTCTTGCCGAGTAACTGCGAAAGTTCTGAAAGAATCCCTAGCCAAGATACTGGCTAGGGCTGAAAACGATTCAAGCTACCTTCTCAGAGGAACTCAGCCACGACCACAAAAGGCACATATCGCCAAATTGAAGACTGAAGGTAGCGCTGGTCTGCATCCAGATATGGCCCATGGCCTGGTGAGACGACCAAAGTCGTCGGATGGATTGACGCAGATGAGAGGAAACGTGAGTACGTTTGAACCGACATTGCGGTTACAAGAATGCTAATTAAGAAACTTCATAGCCTGTAAGTGGTCGCTTGAGCTGCATGTCTAACCTTTTGCTAAATTTCTTTAAAATAACAGGATGTAGGTGATTATCTCACTGCTTTACTGTAGCATGGCTAACCGAATCCCAGTATGTCAGTCCCAAACCTCAGTGAGACATTTGCTTGCAACTAATAGTCATCGTTATTAGGCAGTAAGTTCTGATGAGAAGATCCACCGCTTTTCACAAACTGACCAACCCTAGCACGTAAGTCAAGGCGAAGCTACACCTTACCTTTGACACAGCAATATTGAAAATTTGACGACTAGAGAGTGAGTCAAGAATTTTACCCTTCCAGGAGTAGTTCTAACATTAATAGAGTGTAAGTTATCCTCTGTTACAAGTTGCTCTTCTCTCTCTAACACCCTTACCAGCTTGATATTAAGGTCTGGAACTACACGGTTGACAACACCTTCGCCACTCGCTTCATCGAATCACCCGCTGCCAAACAAACCTCGAAATCTCCCATTCGTCTAATCAAGATTAGTTCCCTCTGCAAGAAATGCGATAGCCTAAACTTCTGGACGCCCCAGTTCAGTATTCGCGACAAACTCGCCGACCTCAAAGCCAACAAACAACACTGTCGCTGGTGCGAGATGAGGTGGGAAGTGTGCAAGCATCTAGAAGCAAGGGCAGAGAGGGTTCGTTTTGATAGAATTGGCTCGGTGATCAAAATGAACGAAAACGACCCTCCTGTCTTTTCCGTCTTCAAGTCCGAGGGTAAGCTGAGCAATTCTCTATATCCAAACCTCTCTAATCTGATTGAACTTTCAAGACTATGCAACCCCTTCGCCCATCCAGGTTGGCAGACCAACTCTGCCTCAGAGTCCAAGAGGGGCGGGCCAATTTCAGCTTATCAGACAGTGGTTGGATGACTGCGATGCCAATCACGTTGCTTGTAGACGTGAGACAAACTCACAAGCGGCCACCTCCAATCAGTCTTTGGTCTACAATATAGACAACATTGACTTTCTGGTTTCTCGAGACTTCAGAGCCCGCAAGTTGGCCAGGTTGCCGACGAGACTCATCGATCTAGGTACATCTGCGGAACCCAAGATTCACCTTTGTGAGACACAGGCTGGAAACAGACCAGAGGATTTCAAATATATCGCTCTATCACATCCTTGGGGCGACGCCACTGCAACCAACCCGCACTTTTGTACCACCGTCAGCAACCTGTCTGCTCATCTAGCAGGGATCGAATTCGACCAGCTTCCCAACACGTTCAAAGACGCAGTTACCACCACCCGAGCCTTGGGGGTTCAGCATCTATGGATAGACTCCCTTTGTATCGTCCAAGGTCCTGGAGGGGACTTCAATACCGAGAGTCGAAGAATGGAGCAAGTCTTTAGCTCAGCGTACTGTGTCATTGCAGCCAGTCGTGCTTCAGGGCAATGTGACGGTTTCCTGATGGATCGAGCCAAACCATCTATAAACGACTATGTGACCTTCAAGAATGGTGGCGATCCTCCCTTCTATATCAGTCGTTTCCTCGACGACTTCAACAACGACGTACTTGAGGGATCTCTGAACCGAAGGGGGTGGGTACTTCAAGAGCGAGCTCTTGCTCGGCGAACCATATATTTCACCGAAAAGCAAACGTACTGGGAGTGTGGTGATGGAGTTCGATGTGAGACCTTGACAAAGATGAACAAGTAGGCTTGGAGCACTCATATCTCACACATTGCAGTCGCTGACACTGTAGTAAGCCAACTTGCAGCATTCCTTGGAGACCCAAACTTTCCAGAAGTGGCCATTCGCTCATCGACATCTCGACAAGAGACTTCGCGTGGGCAAAGAATCCTCTACTACCAAGACTTGTACAAGACTTACTCGAGACTTGGGTTCACTCACTGGGAGGATCGGTCCGTCGCCATGAATGGTTTGGAGCAAAGACTAGCATCGGGGTTTGAATGCAGGGGAAAATTCGGTATCCTGGATGACTCTCCTCTAGCTAACCACAAAAGTCTCCTGCATCGGAGTCTGCTTTGGATACGTGCCGTTAACAAGGATTCCCTGCAGAAGATAAACTTCCCGCCGCATCGTCAAAAGGTGCCTACATGGTCCTGGATGGCCTTTCAAGGCGAGATTGACTATCTCAGCGTCCCGTTCGATGGTGTAGACTGGGATACGGAATTGAAGTCCCCATGGCTGGCGACGGAAACTCGATCAGCTGGCCGTTCTGAGACACTCGCGATACGCGCAACGGGGTATCACCTGTCACTCGAAGGAGAGTCACAGGAGAATGCGGAGTTGGTTTTCAACTCTAGGGGACGGTCGCAGCCACCGATCTCGCACGCGCTTTGTGTGATCGTTGGTAGGGCTAAGGGATTTATATCTAGTGACATTCGAACTCACTACGTGCTTCTTGTTCGGCCAACGCGCTCGACAGGGATGAAGAAAGTTGAGGCATGCGAGAGGATTGGGGCGGGTCGCCTACCTGGGAGGTGCATTGATTTCAAGCAATCTGGTTATAACGTAGCCATCATTTAAGACGTATTTGTTAAGTTACGATTTCTTTAACTACTGGGTATCTCTAGTAATGACGGTAAACTTCTCTGAAACGAAAATGGGTTACAAATGCAAATAACATCGTATACATAAAGCCGTTGTACCACCACACACCTACTTCGCCGCTCGGGGCTTAGCCTTTACCGCATATTCAGGCTTAGTCTTACACTTGCGATGCATCCTCTCTAGGACATGATGCAGTGGACCACAGCCAATACGCTTGGAACTGCTCGCATCGTTTGTCTCGACTACGATCAACTGCTTCTGGATAATCTCCAGAAAGTCGTGCACAAAGTCGGAACACTTTGGGTTGGCATGTGCGTTCTCGATGAACTGCGTGACGGGAAAAGTTAGTTAAAGCGCTCAGCAACTTGGAGAGATGCCTTCCTTGATACCTTTGTTACCGCGGGCTTGATAAAAGCACTTCTCCGGCCATCAGCGAGGTCATAGTAGGGATAGTCGAAGTAGAGGTTCGCTCCGTGATCACTGGGTGATGAGCGCGATTTTCTGGCAATGATCATTTCTCGCAGAAGCTCCCACCCTCCTAGGAGCCAGGCCAGAAATTCCAAGTATAGGCAGCCCATAGTCCAGATATCATAAGACCGACTGATCTTCCCGCCTACGAGCTCACACTCCGGAGGCCGGTAGTAGGGCGACAGAGCAACATGGGTATTGCCTCTGTTGGATCTGCTCTGCATGGTGTGAAACTCGGCGACCCCGAAATCACAGATCCGCAGGGTCCCTTTATCTTTGGGAGAATCAGAGTTTGCGAACCACAGGATGTTTGCCGGTTTGATATCGCCGTGGCGTCCATAGAGCTTCTTGAAGGTGTGATCGCCCGGACATTTCTCCTGCTCGATACTGCCGTAGCGATGAATTTGCTGCAAGGCACTAGCAAGGCCGACGCACTGTTCAGAAACCCATAGTACAGTCTCAAGGTTGAAGTCTGGCTTGGGATGATTCTGCCAATACTTCAGGAGATCGGACTCTGCCCAGTCAAAGATGAGGTAGTTGTTTTTCAACTGACAATAGGCACCCAGGAGGGAAATAAGATGTGGGTGATTTGTCTTGCCGAGCTTGGCCAGCATGTCGAACTCTGCTTTGAATTCTTCGTACTTCTTGGAGTTGAGCTTCTTGACAGCAAACACCGAGTTTTTCTTCTTGATAGAGTGTTAGTATCAGTATCGAGAGTTGAGTCTCTATATAACTTACTCCGGACTCTTTCAGGTTATGGTGATCTGAATGGATTGATCTCTTGGAGACCTTTCCAAATCCACCGTGGTGTTCTTCAATCTCTTGGTTCCCAGATATAGGGTCAAGCTTGACAAAAGGGAGCACAGCTGGATCTTGGAGGCAAAAGATCTTTGCCTCGCCGTCATTTCCGCGATGGAAAAAGGGTGCGTTTACAGCCCACTGCCACTCTTCAAATGCCATTTTCTTCACCAAAGACCATTTATCAAATGCCTTGATTCGTTTGTCTTTTCGTCTCGGATGGAGCTCCAGTCGTGGGATCTGTCCTTGGGGCTTGCGATTGAACTTTTCGAATGGGAGAGCACTGTCATCAATGCCGTCTCTCAGAAAATCACCGATGCATTCAGATTTCTCTGTGAGAACCAAGATAGCAAAGAGATTCACATATGACTTCTTATCGGGGCCCTGTCGGAAGATCCGCTGGACGTATCGTTGAACAACCCTGTAGCGTTCCCTTTTCGAAATGTGGACCAAGCACTCCATGAGATTGTCTGTCACAGCCTGCTCGTTGATGACCCTCTTGATGTGGCCTCGTGGAATAAATCCCTTTCGACCATCGTGGAACTTGTGATGATCTGCCAGAAGCTTATCTTGAAGGGGGGCTTCCAAGGGCAAGTCGCCGTCGTCGTCAGAAAAATTGCCGAAGCTGTCTTCTGGCTTGCGACTATCATATCCACGATTGCCAAGATCTGATACCTCAGTTGGATCTCTTTTGAATTGGCGACCCGAACCTGGCACCATAAGTGGCAGGTTTTGGCCTCTCATAGCATCAAGAAGGATGGGATCAACAGGCTGAGTGGGCTTCGAGCCCTCCTGCACGACCGTCAGCCACAGCAGATTTGCACGGTTCAATCTGGCGATAGCTTACACATTCTGATCCCGACACTTCCAAATTAGAAAGGCGGTCTACAACGCTTTCGTCGATTTGGAATGTAGGCACTAAATCTGACCCAAAAGAGGCATCTTGGTCGCAGGAGCCTCCAAGTGAAGGCGAGCTGCGGTGAGAGAGTGAGGTGGGCTCAGTAGCGCCATTGTCTCTCCTGCTTGAAAGGGAGTCCCCGTACGACGAGTCAGCGTCTTGATCCGCAGCTGAATGAGCATTATTGATGTTATTATCGAGAAATGGAGGCATGGCGCAGTCCTGACCGACTCAAGAAAAAAAAACATACAAGGGGCGTCAGTCCCTGAGTAAAGACAACAAATTAACCCCAATTTTGGGCTTTAGGGGCCTTTTTGAACCATTGACGTTTTTTCATTCGATGTTGCTGGAAAACGAGGCTCTGCATCAAAGTCCTATTCAGCCTCACCATTGGGGTCGACAAGTTGTTTGGGGGCTGCTCTAAGCGATGAACACCCTCAGAATTTCAGCTCAGCCAACCACGGTTACATCCAGTGGCGCAGTATGTTCAGGCGGACTTGTGAAGGGGGGCACGTAGTTGAGCAGAGCCTCGTTTGGTAGCGATGTATATGCAGTGGCAGGGCGAGAGTCCCCGGTGCTTTTGGGTTGAAATTACGAAACGAGCATGTTGCAACATTTACCAACCGCTGTCATCACACTCCTTAACTATCCGCACATTGTGGGCGTAGCTGAGCCTTTGAGTCAAGTCAAGTACAGAGTAGGTCTTGGAGCCTCGGCGCTTATGGGTGTGCCGAAAAAGGCAGCCAGCTAATATTGTAACCTTGAGGTTCCAATATCGTCACATTGTTTTTCCACTTTGATATCTGCTCCCTGGTTGGTCGAAATATCTGCTGGGGTTGACACAAGGCAAACTCCACGTGGTGATGAGCTATTGTCGGCGGATAAAAGCAGGTCAGCGTCCAAATAATCATGATCGACTATCTTCAAGTTACATCATCATCGTTCTATCTACTCTTCGAGAATATGGATCGAGTCCAATCACCAATGTGTCATATGGATTACCTCAACTGCTCAACTCGCAATTCACAGAGTCTGGATCGAGCAGGCGAGTTTCAGGACGTCGATAAGGAAGACATCAACCCGACAAAGCTCGTCTCTTTGTTGAGAAAAACGTTCGAACACGGTACCTACGAGCTACACGTGAGTGCCTGCATATGCACGAGATCCGAGAGAAGATGAAAGCATGGTTAACTGACTCGCCAATAGATGGTCCACGACGTTTTCAGCGTCCGCGCTCCCAGGCGTCTGTCGGTCGACGAACTAAACTTTTGCAAGTGACTGTTTAAGACTTTGTAGAAGGGACGCGGAGATAATTTTCTACCTTTCCCTCGAATTCATTGCGTTGGAATTATAGGGTTTTCTTCTTCAATTTGGAGTTTCTTCCCCAGGAACCCAACACCGTCATTGCAGCAAGAACAGTTTTGGATCAACAAACCTATCTAGCATCCCCGAGCATCTCGATCCATAAACAGGACGACTTCAATTTTTTTTTCAGTGCTATGGAAATTTGTTGTTTCTCTCTCCTTCTGTTTTGATATAACGCTCAAATTTTCTTTTTCTAAACCAAACCGAGATTGTATCTTGATTTCCTATTTCTATTTCTCCCTACAACTGCTCTCATTTTAAATATCTACTATGTCATTTTCTGTACGACATTGAAATTTTCTATATATAGACTGAGATAGCTCTCCTAAATCTGGTCGCCCAGCTTGTGTCCTCCATAGATTATAATTATTGCATGATCTGCTAAAAAGTAAAGGATATTTTCCCTGTATATTGTTGTATAAACCTGTATTACATTTATGAACAGCTAATAAACAATAAAAGCTTAAACGTTAAACTTCTGCTATACTATCCCGTCTCTTCTAGTTCGTTGCTGCGAAATGTATCACTGCCTCATCTAGATCAACTGAATAGAGCCAATCAAGATCAAAAGGCTTCGTCTCAACTTCCGTCTCCTTAGGTAATCTCCTCTTGTTAATCTCGCCGTTAAGCTCAATGACTTTATCAACTCGGTCCTGTCGACCCTGTTGCCAGCGACCCAGCGCATCACAAAGACCCTGCCTACCCTGCTGCTTCAACTGACCAAGAACACCAGCAAAAGTGTAGACGTCTTCGAATGCCTGGTTCACACCTTGACCAGCGGTGGGAGGAATAGCATGAGCTGCATCGCCGAGAATAGCAACTCGGCCATACTTATCGCTGGATGCCCATTTATCGAGCTTGGGAAGTAGGTAGAATGGCCAAAGGCTGACCTTGTCGGGGGAAATCTCAGAGGTGGCGTTGGATACAATAGCAGGAAAGTCCTCGTTACCCTCGCGTAAAAAGTCAACGCACCACGTCTTATCAGAGGACATTGCCTTCCAAGCATCACGGCCGGGGTCTTCGCCCGTAAAGATCTTTTGCTTGCCAATGAGGACTTCTGAGCCATCAGCCAGCTGAGGGGCAATGATAAATGCACCGCGTTTGTCGTGCATGAAGGTGGCTGGTAGCTGATGCTCATTGTTCTCGATCTTGAGCTGTTTTGTAGGGACGGCGGCAGAAACACCAATCATGTTTGTGAACTTTGGTGTGAGGTCGGGGTGGAGGTAGGATCGGACTCGAGAGTGAATACCATCTGCGCCAACAAGAAGGCTTGCTGTCTGCTCTGAGCCATCGGTGAAGCGCCAAGTAACACTGTCCTCAGTCTCGCTGACGATGTGATCGAATTTTCGGCCATACTCGACCGTGACACCAGCCTCGCGAACAAGATCAAGCAAGATTTTGATAAGCTCGAAGCGATAAACGCGAGCGCCCGAGTATCCGTACTTGGAAGCGCTGCCAAACTCAAAGATATCGACAACCTTGTCTTCTTGAGAAAGGAAGTATAACTCTTCGAACTTGTAGCTTTGAGGCTCCATGCGCTTGAAGACGCCGAGCTTGTCAAGAACGCGAAGAGCGTTGGGAGAGAGCATGATGGCGCCACCAATATCAAGAGGCGCGCTTTGTTGCTCATAGGCGATAGTTTCGATGCCTTGTTGGTGGAGGGCGAGTGCTAGTGCGAGACCAGAGAGGCCTGCTCCGATGATGGCAACTTTGGGGAAGGACATTGTGGTTGGTGAAGATGCTAAAGCAGTAACGATGCAATCAACGATAGGACTTGGTTGTATATAACTCTCTGGAGTTGGGGATTTAATAGAGATAAAATAGTTAAATGCTTGGGTGTTTGCGGTGTTGATATGCTTCTGACGAGGATTACCATTACCTCTATATATATACAACCAAATATCAGCCACCACCACCATCTGAATCCTTCAGGGTTTCAACTCAAACTCTTTTGTTCCTCCGGCATTTTACTCGCCATCGGTCTATTGGAAATGGCCCCTAGCTCATCAATAGATTCGTAAGATATCATGCCGCTTTCATCCGACTCGTCCAATGAGCTTCAGGATCTGACATACAACCCCGCGGAGTATCGGCCGAGTAGATCTAACCGGCCGATATGCTGCCACTCTCGGCCGAGAAGGGCGTTTACGAACACAACACAGCCCTCCTACTAGCTTGGACAGGCTAAAGGGATAATCTCGCACTCAGAATGCGCCCGCTCTTGTGCGGCTTGGGCCTCGGACCTGTAGCTTAGTGCTGATTTCTAAGCTGCGCCGCAATTTTCGTACAACCGTATAAGCCGCCCGGCCGAGAGTCCGGCATCGAAGCTATCGGCCGATATGCTTTGCGGGAGTGAGAGACAGTTTGCTATAAAGACTAACGATGGAGCAAGCTCAAGTTCTATTCTCTTCATCAATTCATTCACAAACAAAACATCTCATACAAACATCTTCAGCATCCTCCAGTGGATTCTTTCCAATCTCACAATCACTTACACATCAATCTTGGCATCTTTGATCAACCAAGATTTCCCGGTACCCACGATTACCAACACCAACTACCGCACTTCTCCACCCAAAACTCCCTTTTCAAAATGCACTTCCTTGTCATTGGCGGAACTGGCCGCAACGGCTCTTTGGCCGTCCAAGAGGCTCTCTCTCGTGGCCATACAGTCACTGCCCTTGTCCGCAACACAACCACTGCCAAGCTGCCTTCCCACTCCAACCTCACCCTTGTTCAGGGTATCCCTACTTCGGAGCCAGACATTGCCAAAGCTCTTACAGTTCCTCAGCCTCCTCAGGTCATCATCACTGCTCTCGCTCAGGTCCGCGTAACAGAGTCGCCTTTTGCAGCTCTACACCCTGATACTACACCCGACTTCCTCGCTGTCAGCATGCGTGCTCTAATCGCTGCCATCAATCACGCAAATCTATCCTCTCCGCCCAAAATCATCGTCAACTCTGCTCAAGGTGCCGGAGCCTCCTGGAGATCCATGAACCTCCCCGGAAAGATGATCTTCAGCCACGGTAGCATGGCCATTGGTCTCAAAGACCATAATGAAGTCGACCGCCTAGTGCGCGTGAGCGGACTTCCCTTTATTCTATCACGACCTGTCATGCTTGCTGAGGGTGAGGCACGACCAGTAAAGGTATGGCCTGAGGATGGTAAGGGTTGTGCTTGGATGCCCAAAATCACTAGGGGGAGTGTGGGCAAATGGCTTGTCGACGCAGCAGAAAGCCACGAGTGGGATGGAACGTCACCTGTGCTTAGCAACTAAAACGATTTAATATCTGTCAAAGTCAGAATGAGGGTTGATGTATTATTATATGTTCTCTAGTTTACTTTTAAGTTAGCTTCTTGTTTTATAAACCATCATCTTATTAATTACCTGATTACATTCAGGATGCGTCAGGAGCTCCGAATATGTAAGAGTTTAAAAACTCAAGTCCGAACAAGAAACCTAGTACAGAATGCTCGTATCAGGATCCATGCTCCTTATCCACCATGCTTACGGCCACAGTTCGAAGCCCGTAGACGTTTCTAGGCTGCTTAAAGGTATGGCAAGGTACAATCTCCAAGGTATTTTGCTGCGTATGTCAAGCAATAATTGCCCGATGGGTTACACCTGTAATAGGTAAACTCACTGGGTCAAAGAATGTTACCTTCTTGATTCTACCAGAACAAGAATCTCCCGTAAGCATAAGAACTTATGTAGTAGTCGCTTGGGCAAAAGATGTACTGTTTTGGAAGAAGGATCACTTGCCCGCATATGATCATCAGCTGACATTTGCCCCAGCGCCAATCAACCGTCCGAGATCGGTCAGCAACTGTCCATGAAACTCTTATCTTGTCCAGCTTCAAGACTTTCCGACTGTAGCAGTATCGATCAGTCGAGGTTTCATTTGTTATCTATCACGAGGCCCATAGATAATAAGATCTCCAGAGATCTGGTTATGGTCGATGCTGCTGTGTTCGAAAGGCAGATGCAGGTTCTCTGACCTGCTATATCGGGCTTAGACTATACATACAAAGGAGTAACTCCATGCATAGACATGTCAAAAGTGCCGTCTTATCACAAGACCGACTTCCGGGCCATTAGACATCTGAACAAGGAAACTTATAGCACAAGTTCTTTTGCTCGGGTTGTCGCTTAGCACAGTGGCGTTTAGCAAGTACGTTTAACTTAATAGCTTGTCTCCAAGTATAAAGACAGGATGCATTCGCTGCCCATAGGTGACTTGTTCCAGACACAGATCAAATACCATGCACTTTTATTCTACAAGACTCTCCATATACTTCATCAACTAACAACAAAATGAAGTTCCTCTCCGTTGCCGTTGCCTTCTTCGCTGCCTTTGCCATTGCGGCTCCTGCTCCCGAGGGCCAGCTCGAGCGTCGACAGTGCTCTTGCAAGAAGGTTGCTGGTGAGTGGATCTGCAGTGGCCCGAAGTGCGGTCGAGATCTTTCTCACCTCTCCGGTCCTGAGTAAACGCATTTGTCCATAAGAAGAACTATACTTAGGTGGGTGGTCCAGTCCAGTACTCATCCATGAGTTCCAAGACACTTTTGGATCACTTTGATAAAACGCTGACCAGTTTATGATAGAGCATTCCCTACACGAGAAAGTCATCACAGTATCAGATCTATGATTGGGCTAGCAGCTTAAGGCTGATTGTGTCTCGGAGATATGAATACGGTTATCAGATTGGATTGTGTCCCGGGGAGAAGCGGTTTCGTCCGGTACATCTATGCTACTTTCCTGAGATTTGGGGTAGCTGTATAAACATAAATGCATTTGGTATTCAATTATATCGCATTGCTATAATCTTTTGGTACTAGCAATGGTCTACTTTCTAACAATGTGTTTCAAAGTTAATCGTGCATTCTATCTTCATTCGACGAAAGGCCATTTTGAACATCATTTACTAACTTTAAAACGAGTCTTGTAATCTTATAGGCTTAGACCTAAAACCTAAGAAAGTCTTAGTATGTGAATTCTATTACTAACCAACTGCCAGGTAACCATAGGCTGTAAACGCTCCTGCATTCTATGCCGAGTTGCCTTGACAGTAAGCCGTTGGTCGATAATTCATCCTGTATCTAGACGCACGTCTTCTCCGCTCTCGATCAGCCTCGTTAATTACAATCAACTTAACGAATACCTCTCATTCGATCTATCTCAATGTCTCTGGACCTTGTTTAATCCATTCTCCCTCAACTTTGCTCATGTTCTCACTATCTCTCAGCGTCCCCCTTGTCGTTGGATAGCCCATGATGGAACAGGCGACTGAAGAAAAAGCCTCTGCACTTGGTGGACACCCTACCCTTGATGAGGAAGGTATTTGCTGCTGTCGCTGGATGGCGGCGGCGGTCGAGGGTTTTCAAGCCTGCATGTCCTGAAAAGGATCATGACCGACCTCAATGAAGTACGCAACAAGGATGGGCTACCGCCTCGTAAGTCTTGCGAACTGTATTATTTGATTGCAGGCGCAGGTACAGGAGGGCAAGAGAAACTTCCCTAGTAGCCATCCATCTTCTGATAATTCTAGACTAATCGCGATCATGCTCGGGCAACTTGAGAAGGATGTCGATGAATTTATTGCGGCGTATTGCGAACTATTTCGCTATGTCTTTAGCAAGCCTATCAGGTTATTTCTCTTAAGATGCGAGGCAAATTATAGCCCAGGCTCGATTCTGGTTAATTGTCAAAGAAGTCATTCAGTCCACCGTGCATACTACCGAGGAACTATTCAACAACGAGGATGAACGCAGATGTAGAGCGTAAGTATATCTCTATAGAACCTATTTTGTTTTACGGGTTGACTTACTTTTCCCGACACAATTGGAAATAACCGCTACGTGGATAGCGCCTTGGGTGCAAATAACCCTATGGCAGATCTAGAAGGCGAAGCCAGTGACGTATGGTGTAGTGGCGCAGGCGACCTGAAGCTATTGGCTAAGTGCTTTATGAGTATTGGAACTAGAAACTCTGGTACTAAGACTCTCTGCGAGAAATTCTCCCGTTTTGTGAAAGATATCCTTATTCCCCTCCCTACCGAGACTGAGGACTTAGTGGAAACGCTTTTACGCAGATGGAGATAAGACGATAATGAAAGTCGATATTTTTGCTTCAAATTTGAGCAGGGTCTTTAAAATATTAGTTTTGCGGAGTATGAAAAGACTGGGAGGAAGGATCGAGCTGGCGATTAATAACTATCTCGAGAGCCAAACATAGACATTTGTCCTGCGCAACAATATAAATAATCTTTAAGAGCACGCAAAGTGTGTACATTGAAAGCTTCTCTTGAAGTGGTTTTTTGTTCTCTAATGACTGCTATGCAGATCAAACAGGTTTAGTCCTCGCGATATCTATATAGGTGGATGATTCTACGAGGGGAAGAAATAGAATGAACATTTGCGGATGTGGCGCGTTTCAAGACACATCGAGATACGTGATTACCAGAAGCTAAATATTTAGCTAGGCTATACGCTGATGCTAATCAAACACTTTGCTCAGCATTGTACGCTCTGCCTTGCAAGGAAACTAAAATACTTTTTCGGTCGAGAAATCGTAATCGACAAACTTGACACCATGCCAGAGAGTAGCCCTATCTGCGCTTAGAGGTATTGGCAAGACGCAGACCGCGCTCCAACTCGCACTTCGTTTCAAGAGAGTACTCTTGTTTCTCTTTGCTTTGGTTGTCTGCCTTGGAGCGATGGCACCTTCGGACAAAGTTGTGAGTGTGTAGAGGAGCTTCGAACCCTATGAGACGGCTACGACCCCAAGTCTGCTATCCAAAAATTCCTCGGCTCTAAGGAAGCTGGATCGTGTCTGATCTTCGTCGATAACGCGGACGAAATAACCCTTACGAAGCACATTGACCAATATCTGCCAGAGAGTGATGATGGTCGAATACTTTTCACAACACATACCATGGAGGTTACTACGTTTCTGTCTCAAGAAGAATCAGTCGAGTTTGATGGGATATACATTGAAGAAGCCAAGAATCTTTTTGGTAACGTCCACGTATAGCAAAATCTCGAAGCAAGACGGTGCTGCAGCTGAGGGACTTCTACAAGAGCGGACGTGTCATCCACCGGCGGTTACACATTCGCGGAGGTTGCACAAAGAGATCAATCACACCAGTTTGCGAGAAACTTACTTCCTGTATCTTAAAAAGGGGAGACAGTTAAGCGGTGACGCTCACTGGGCAGAGGCCGTTGGATGGTATGAAGACGCTTGTGATTGGGGAAGCGTCGGCTTCCCAAAAGACGATAGGCGCCTCGTGCACCTCAGGGGAAGTCTCGCATAATCTTGTCGTAACAACAATCAGTTTAAGAAGACAATCCTGATTCTAGAACTTGCTGGAATACAAATGCTTAGAAGCAGATGATTTCTTGCGGCTTGCTTCATCACAAGTGCTTGCGGACTGTTACACGGAGAACGGCCAGTCAAAGATGGCAATCGTGATGCTAGAAGATATGATCTATTCGGCCAAAGATAACAAAGAACGACTCGAATTTAAGTCCTCACTACACTGTACTAACGTTGGCTTAGTGGCCTATTCTAATCTCCGTCCGCCGCTCGCACTCCCAGCATTCCCCCGCTTCCATGACAGCAATAGAAGAAACAAAACAAGCTTAATGACAATAAGCTACAGTAGCGGAACCCTCGGGCCATTTGGCCTGCTTGGGCAAAGCTAACTCAAACCCCGCCTCCTCTCAAATCGATGCCTTAGTTGCGATGCGACGTTACGCGGTGTCCAGGCCCAAGTTGGAAGGTCAGCAAGACCAAGGGACGGTGCCAAGCATGTTTTGATCGTATGACGCCACAGCTTATCACTCTCCGCACGCGGCTTCTTCAACTACACATTCCTCTTTTGGAGATGCTTCAAGGATGGCCGTCGAGCGGTGTAAGCGCTAGCTTATCACGATTGATGCTTGTATGTAGGTAGGTTGTCCTGGTTGTGTGAATACTCCGCGTGTCGTGAGGTAACGCAATGACGAGCTCAGGCATGCTAAGCCAGATGCTGGGAAATGGTAGATCAGTATAAATAGTGATGTGTTACTCTCGAAAACTAAATGCCTCGTCACGGTTGTCTCGACAGACTGGTTGGTTGCTTATTCTACCATCATGTCCAAAGCCCTGTCGGCTTGTCTTGTCGCTGCGGCGTGCGTGTACGCTTGTCTCCCTGACAAAGATGAGCTTGCTCACCTTCGAGCTAGGCGTCACGCCCGAGAGCCTCGTAGTCGCCATCTTAAGCGTGGTGTTGTAGAGTACCCACCTGTGCTTACAGAGACTGAGACTCTCCTTGTCAACTCGTTCGACAACAACTCGATCTCCGACTGGTCTCTCTACTACTCTTCAGGCTATCGTCTTGCAGGGCATAACAGGTCTCAGGCTGAGTGGACGCAGCAGAAATGGATCGACCTCGGCTGGGAATCTTGGATTGATGAATATTGGATCTGGTACACGGAACCTATTGAGAGCACTCTCAAGTTGAACCGCCCTGATGGTTCATTCCACGAGGTACAGCGACTTGAAGATGCGTTGGATGTCGATCCGCAAACGAGCAACCCTCACGAACAGCCAGCATATCATGCGCTCTCGGGTAGTGGAAAAGTCACTGCAGAATATGTTTACGTGGGGTAAGGACTTAACATCCTCAAAGGTCCCAGCCATGACTAACACTGTTTGACAAAGTCGTGGCGCACGGGAAGACTTCAAGAAACTCAAGGACCTTGGTGTGGAACTGGAGGGCAAGATTGCTCTGGCTCAATATGGAGGTGCTAACAGAGGAGTAAAAGTCAAGAACGCTGAAGTGAGCAAACCAGAGTTTTCAGAATTCACATATGAACGTGGGAGGTATAGAATACTAATGATGTTGCCAGGCAAACGGCATGGTCGGTACTATCCTGTACACAGATCCACTGGAGGACGGCGAAATTACCGAGGCAAATGGCTATCTTCCGTACCCAGGTTGGTAACACGAAAGAGACCTTTTGAAGTAAGTTGGATGTTAACGTCTCCAACTAGATGGCCCTGCCAGACACCCATCTTCTATCCAGAGAGGAAGCACACGCTGGGGTTCCCTCTCCTTCGGTGATCCATCAACCATCGGCTACGCCTCAACCAAGGGTGCTCCCCGAGGAGACATCGGCCCATATGGACCCAAGACTCCCTCTATCCCCATCAGCCCCAGAGATGGGCTACAACTTCTACACGCCCTTGATGGCCATGGTGTCTCAGCTGACAAGGTTAACCGAACCAACTACAAAGGCGCCTTCTCTAATGTCACCTACCACAGTGGTCCTGCTCCCGGAGCTACTCTTAACCTGGTAAATCTGATGGATGCTAGACTAGAGCCTGCATGGGATGTTCTGGCTTCTATCAATGGAACCAACCCTGACGAATATGTCATCATCGGAAACCATCGCGATGGTTGGACTGGTGGCGGTGCGGCTGACGCTGTCTCTGGTGGTTCAATTCTCATCGAGATGGCAAAGGCTTTTGGAAAACTCGTCGACCAGGGTTGGAAGCCACGTCGAACTATGTAAGTCATTTGGAACCAATCTCTGCTTGATATTCTGACAATATCACAGCATCTTGGCCTCTTGGGATGCCGAGGAGTTTGGTCTGATGGGCAGCACAGAATGGGTTGAGGACCATCTCCCTGAGCTTGTCGAAAAGACAGTTGCCTACATCAACCTCGATACCGCTGTGTCTGGGCCTCGAGCAGAGATCGTCGGCTCAGGTGAGATTCAAACCATTGCTATTGAGACTATGAAGAAGGTCATCTTCCCCGAAGGTTATGGCGCCGGCCCAACACTATACGATGCGTGGTTTAATGCCACAGAAGGAGTCTTACCAGCAATGGGAAGTGGTAGCGATTATGCTGCGTTCTATCACAACGGTATCAGCTCCGTAAGTTTACACATCATTATAAAAGCTCCTGGGTAAAGAGCTTTGACTGACATTGTATAATAGCTTGATATTGCCGGAGGTCCTGGTCCCAAGGACCCTGTCTACGCCTACCACAGGTGAGTATCTACTACCGATCGGCTTTATAAAATGCTAACCAATATGAGCCTCTACGACACGCACCGATGGATAACCGAATTTGCTGACCCCGGTTTCCATTTACACGTCGCCATGGGCCAATTCGTGACGCTACTGACATACCATATTGCCGACGATCCTCTCATTCCCTGGGATCTGGACCACGCTGGCTCAGCCCTCCGCGACATCTTTGAAGATCTCGAAGAGAAGTTGGAGGAGAGATTTTCCGACTACGACATTGACCTGAGTCCTCTCGACGATGCCGTTGCAGCTTTCGAGGCCGCTGGTAAGCGCATTGGGACCCTTGCAAAGCAAGCCCTCGCTCTCAACGACACTATTCTTCTCAGCGAAGTCAATACCAAGTACCGTGACTTTAGCCGTGGTTTTGCGAGTGCTGGTCTCTTGCCTGGACGATTCTCTTTCTACAACGTTGTCAGTGCGCCAGGGTTAGAGAGTGGTTATGGAGCAGATGTGTTCCCCGCCATTCAGGACAGTTTGGATCAAGGCAACCTGACACAGGCTGAGGAGTGGGTTGAGAGGAGTGCCAAGGCTGTGTTGCGAGCAGCTGAGATTCTCAAAGCCGGGCAGTGATGCTACACTTTGTTGTGAATAAGCAGTCTCAATATGTAGGTCTTGATTAGGAATTTATCTATCTGGGATAGTCTGATAGATATATTGGTGTGGCCCGGGTAGCAAAACGATATACAGAAAGGGGCAGTGGTTACATGGCTGCCTGTTTTATCGAACCCGTCTTGATTTTGAAGGCTCACGGGATTAGTAAAAAGATACCATGCAGAACTCGAGCTAGGTCCAGTGCCTACGTAATGTGACGACCAGCACGTAGGCTGTACAACTCCGCCATGACGAGGGATAGAATCGCTGTAACCCAGAGTGATCTTGAGGAATTGCATCCAGCGTCGCAAATCATCTTAATAGGATCGTCTGGTTTGTGGCTACTTCCAGAACGAATCCTGATAAATAGTATGTGGGCAGAAGTGAGAATCAAGCATAGGTAGTCCAAACCGAGATGCACCATCTCGGGGGTAAAGTCACTCCTGTTCACCACTGACCTTCTACACTAATTCAATCGCCTACATGTCTACCGGGCTCGGAACTAAGCACATATGCAAGAAACGACAAAGTTCTTTCCAGTAATCATGATCAATTCAGGTACAAAACATTAAAAGTGTTGTACGTCGTCAGCGGTGGGAAACAATGAGATCTGGTAATGAATATGCCTAATTTAAACCTTTAACTAGCTTTTTATTCGACTTTCAACTCGTTACTGGACGGATCTAGTCATCGTGATAGACAAAGCATAGATACCACGTGAATCCCTCCTGCACACCAGAAATGCCAAAGCGTTTGCGAATAGGTAGCCTGATCTCCAGCGTCCCTAGCTTCCAATAATTCTTAGCATTTATAGGGAATTACCCTTCTGACAACTGTTCTCTACTGACCATAGATATGAAATGGCATCAAGAACCATTTCTTGCCAATGCAGAAGTGATTGTTTCTTCGCACATCTTCTTTAGTGCGGGAGGGCTGGCCCCTGATAGATTGTTGACCCGCTCGCCGTTATGAAAGAAAAAGAACGTAGGTATGCTACGGATGCCAAGTTCCTGGGCGAGATCGGGGATTTCATCGGTGTCGAATTTTGCAAAAATGTGGTTTCCGGAACCATCTTCGTGTTCGCTGGAGTACTTTTCGAAAAAGGGACTTATTGCTTTGCAAGGGCCACACCAGGTTGCATGTGCCTGCAAGAGGACGACTGGATGGTCTCGAAGCATCTTGTCAAATTGCTCCTTACTATTAACTTCAGTGACGGACATGTTGACGGCGGCTGGTTCGTAGAAGAACAGACGCAAGATGTATTTCAATAATGTGCAGTGAAACCGAGACAAGGTTGATAAATGAGATAAAACTAATATCCAAGTACCAGTAGATGCAGGTTTTATAGACAATGGGCTCTGACGTAACGAACTGGAAAGACTCAAGATTCGTCATCTGAGCCGATCTTCATCTTGGGGTGTCCCAACATCTGTTCAGCTCTGGAGCTTCAATCAATCACAATGCAGAATTTCTTCAGCTGGATCTGTACTACGCCTTTTCAAGTCCGCCATGCTTGAATAGTAAACCAGTAAGCTTGGAGCGGCTGAGAAAAGGGGGGAATGTCTCATATGTCAGCGGCTTGTAGGGCTTCGGGATGAGAGTGACCTGGTACTCTCTCCCTTTGTTAATACGACTGCTTGCGGTACCTGCTCAGGAGGATACTTTCAACCGTGGTAAATTGTATCAAGCACACATTCTACTGTCACCCCCTCTCAGACCGCACCTTAAGCAATTACAGGTAAAAAAGGGCCCGTTCGTCCCGATATTGGCTTGTGATCTAAGTTGATAGAGAATATTAGTATGAATTAAACTTTTATTCTACGCATCATTCAGTCGGCTGTTTGTGCGTGCATCGAACCGTGTTCACTACCTAGTCTTGGTGAGACGCCTGTCTCGTTCATCCTTGTTCTACGGTCAAGAGACGAAAGCTACGTGCAGAAACCAACCTTTTCCCATCCCATCACAACTATAGACTGATGCACTATCGTGAGTGGGCCGGAAACACAAGAACGGATTAACGTAGGTGGGAGATTATGTTTTTCCCAACCCTAGGGACGATCGCTACTGTAGTCCCGCCCAGTACACGGCCTTCAGAATGGTCGCTCATATATAAGTAGCCATTCGCGTGATTTATACATGCACTGCCGAGGCGCCAGGACATTTGACTTTGAGATAGTACTATCGTAGATGATATAATCCTTACATTACCCGTCTGCTGTTTTGAGCCTCAATGAACACTCGTATCCTCTTGATTTGAAGTAAAATATCTGGTGTCCCGACCAGCCGAGGCTGCAGTGGCTGCAAGGAGCAAAAGAAGGGAGAAAGCAAGTTGATCAAAAGCTAAATCAAACGAGTCAAAAACAGACTATCAGGCAGAGCAACCTAGCATGACCAAGCTGTAGTCATTGCACGAGACTTTCAAGTCTTATTACCCAGAAAGCTTCAGTCACCAGCTCACCAAAACGCTGAGCATAGGATAAAGCAACAAGACTACTGTAACAACGTCTGCCTTGGTTTCCAGTCTAGAAATCCGCCATGATAGATTTAATATATAGTATCGTGGCCCTCACCTCATTCCGGAGCTTCCACGCCGGATATGATCTGACCCAGCGTTTGACACATCGATACTTGCGCTCTTTTCGACATTGAATGCCATCACTTTACTAAACTATGACCAAAGTTCTCTTTTACACTACGGCGATGCATTGAAAGCAGCTTGGACTACGCTGCAAGATCTCAAGAGATCCGTGGTGTCGAAAAATGTATTTTGTTGTCATTATGTTTATTATTTGCTAGGTATGAGTTAACTCTATTAAGCCAAGGTAAGATAGATAGTATGAATATCTAATCGATACTCTCAGCACTGGCTTGATCTAAAGCATGCACAGAGGCCTCGAGATGTCATGGTATACCTACCAGAAGAGATTGTACCTAAGGCAATACAGTGAAATTCGACTCATGAGATGTTCATATCCGGTGTAATTTGTAGTAAAATGATGCTGAGGGCGCGGTTGACACCCTGGAATATTGCTCACCCACATGATTAGATATTGGAGGCCTTGGTCAATCCTAAGCTCAAATTAAGCCCCTGTTTCTTGGACAAATCGCTCCAAAAAGCCATCATAACAAGGCCGTATAGATACAATCGTGCTCGCCTGATATGCCATGAGCTGGGGATGGTTGACGAGTTGGCTCTTCTTCTTCGAGAACCAGAACGACATTTCTATCAACTGAAATGCTACCACGGCATTTTTACTACGGAAGGGCTAATCATGCAGTCCACGCCGATCAATAACGAGGAGGGGAGAATAGTCCTTCTTTGTCTATCAGGATACACAAGTGTCTTATCATAAGCCATTCTCGTTACTACTGCAATCGAGGCTTTCGATGCCTATCACTTATATAGAAAAGAGTTTCACGATATGTGCAATGGCATTGTTTTACTAGCTGAGGAGGGTGGTTTGACTAGACCATCAGGTAAAGTTTCTTAGGGTGCCAGAACTGCTGAAGCTGGCCTGGGTTTAAGAAGAAGTACAAGGGGGAATTGGACGTCTTCACACACCTCGAACGCCGCTAAGGTGGTGTTGATCAAGCTGTGAAAAGGAGCAGCACCCCATAACCAAAAACAAACCTGATGAAAAAGCATTCTGCTTTATCTGCTATCTTGTAGAGAATGCTACTGAGAATGGTGAAAATGACGAGGTTTCCCACAATTGAAGATGTCGGTACTGTGTTAGGTAGTAGATTACGGCGACAACGCAGAAAACCTCGACTTGTATATAGTCTAAACTTATTTGCTTCTGTACGGGGAGCATGAATAAAGCCCATGTCAGTGTGATATCGTCTACCGTTTTGGGCTGGGCCGGAATAGATTTTCCTTGCTTTGTAGAATACAAGCACCTTATCGAAAAGCTGGCCGCCGTGTTAGGAATTGATCATGTCCTGTTGTATCTGGGGAAACTCTGTCTCACTTCATAGATATGTTTACCGGCCTGGTGTAGAGTGACGATAACAATCGAGTTCCTTTCTGAGATGTGCCGCCTGACTGCCTCGACGAAATGGAGTCCGTCGACACTGCAATGCTCGGGCGGGTTCGTCTACAACGAGATCATCAGTCTGGTTTGACGACGACATTAGCAGCGTCGAGCACCCGCTGCCTTGCACGATACCATCAATCTCATGTGGAAAGTTGATGGTGTTTTGAGGAGTTCGCTTGAGTCGCTCGATGGGCATCGACGCGTGTGCGACGACAATATTAGAGACGGTGCGCTGATGGTCAGTCTTTCAGCCGAAAGCGTTGACTTTGAGTTGATTGAAGGCTTCTCTCACTGTCCCAGACTCAAACCCTTTAGCAAACCGTAGGGCTGATCGATCACGGTTTCTGGTGCCTGGAAACTGGAAACATGCAACACAAAGCCCATGCAACGACGACCGCCACGAGCGAATCAGAAGCTGTCAAGGCTGCGGACTTCAGGGATCACCATCGAGTCTTACCACTTTCATACCAGCACGGTGGGCCGAGTCAATCAGCCTGGCCAGTCATGAGCTCGAGAGACGCAAGTTTAAGGACTTTGGGATGCAGGCTTCAGGCGAGGCAACCTGTGCGAGAGGGATGGGATGGGATGAAACGGATGTCCGGCTCTCCCTTTTTTGTTTCCCTTATTATTTTTAATGCCTGCTTACTTACACCCTTTGCCTTCCTTCGTTTCAGCAGTCAATTTAACATCTTAATTATTGCAGCCTTGTCAGGTTCTTCTCTCACTCCTTCACTCATTTTTCCTTGCTCAAACTGCTCAACTCATCGACGCTCTTTTGACCTGGTGTGATGCGAGTTCCAGCGCATTGTTTCTACTGTTTCAACTTGATTGACTAGGCTTTTATCTCTTTTTCTATCCATACATCATCGCATAATTCATGCCACTTAATTCATCCTTGTAGGTATACTCCTTGTCAATCTACGCGAAACCCATGGCGTCAAGCCTTAGACGTGTCACATCAGAGTTCAGCCAACTTACGCCTCTAGAATAAATCCAATTCAGCATCACTGCGCAATGGCGGACAACAACCAGATGGGCGAGATTGGTCTTCACCATCTCCCGCTACGGATGAGAGAAGGTCGACACAGCGATGCACCACTGTCCAAGTTCCCCAGCATCGGCCAGCGAAATGCAAAGAAGGTCCCAGAGAGTCTCTATTTCACTCCTAGTACATTTCGTCTTCGCTCTCCTACAGAATCGTCCATGAGCAGCATCTCTTCAGCCAACGTCCCAGACTCGGCGACTACGCATTCGCTGTCGACCTTGGCAAGCCCCATCAGCACCACCTACGCCAGTTCAATCCAGGAACAATTTGCAGCCACTACACTTGACGGCTCACGACCTGCGAGTCGCATTTGTCATCGCCATAATCCTTCTAATGGCACCTGCTCGACTTTTGTGAATGAAGATGATGATGCGATCGTCACGGGATATCCTGAATTTGACCTCAAGATTCGCAATCTTGATGAGCAACATCAACGACCTGCTGTTCAAGAGCTTCGCCCTACAAGGTAGGCCTCCTAACATCCTATGCGAGACCAAGTCGCTCACCGTTGTCCTCCAGCCCCAGCACAGATTCCTTCATCAAGGAAGAGAGGATTCTCACTCCTACGGAGTCCCACCACGCAGATGACATCCCAGACTGCGACGCCGATGAGGAAGACCATGAAGATGTCACGCCAGAGGATGCAAACCTGGTCCTCAACTACGCCCTTCAAATCATCTACGGCGTTGACCTCAACGATGCTTCAATCGCCCAAGACAAGGTGCAAGGCCTCGTATCCAACTTCGTTCAAGACATAAATCAGCACATTTGGCAATCCGCCTCAGATGGCCAGCTCTCACATACAATGTCGACCTCAAGTTCATCCTCTACCCCCTCACAAGACGCCCTCGGCGGAGACCGACGAGGAAAGCGGAAGAAGCAGGGCAGACGTGAGGAAGATGGTGATGAGTTCAGCGATGGCGAGGGCTCGGGATATCTGCCCACCAAGCGCTCGCGGCCCAATCCCAAGGATGACGAGAATCTACGACTCAGCTGTCCATTCCGAAAGCGAAACCCCCATCGCTTCAACGTGAGAGATCATCATAGTTGTGCCATGACATATTTCCCCAAGTTTGCAGAGCTTAGGTCAGTTTCTGGCCCCCAGTGAGATGATGACTGCTGACCTTTCCCGTTGTAGACAACACATCGTCAAGCAGCATAAGCGCGACGACCCATCTGCTTACGTCTGTGACCGATGTAGCCGCGACTTTCCCACGCGAAAGGAGCTGCGCGATCATCAACGGCTTCCCAAAGAGTACATGTGCGACATCGCTGATGCGGATGCCGAGAGTGGGATTGATCCTCAAACTGCGACCAAGCTGTTGAGCAGGAAGCGAGCCAGCGGTACGTCGCCAGAGGTTCAGTGGAAGGAGATCTGGAACATTGTCTTCCCGGACGACGATGACAGCGATGTTCGGCCCTATGGTAAGTAATCGGCTTGACTAAGATGGGAGTGAGATACTGACCAGTTCAGAATACACCCCCGTTATTGAACACTTTGAGGTTGCCGCCAGCTACCAACAAGCCTTTGAGCAGCTCAAGTTCTCCCTTCTTGACAAAATTTCCAACCCTGCAACTCTAGAAACGCTATCAACAAAGTTCTACCAATGCTTTGTCGAGACCATGGATCAATGCATCACCAAAGCGCAGAGTATGCCCTACACAAACCGCAGTAACAAGAAGAACGACGTTGCCCGATCTCAAGCAACGCAAGGTATCGTCCAACGCAAGGGGCGTGATATCATGCCCCGTCCAGACTCTGGCGTTGTCATGGATGATGGGTCTGAAGAAAGCGGGAGCGTGATGGGCACGGGCCTTGGACATAGGGATAGTCTACGAACTGTCCGTGGTGCTGCGGGGCGAGGGAGTCAAGTCCCGGAGACAGTCCGCGAGGTCATTCTTCCAACGACGACGACCGGTGGCTTTGATGAGTTGATGCAACAGCCTTCAATGCTTGGTATATCCGGTGGGCAGATGGGGACGGCGGATGTACACGCGTGGAACAATGGCGTACTGTATCCGCAGATGGTTGCAGATCAAATCATCCCGACGAGTGGCATGACGCCGCAGACTGAGTACGTGAACTGGGGACAGATCTATCCCGGATTCGATGCCTTGGGTAATGGTCCGAATGCGTTTGCTGGATTTAACGGGCAACAGTGATGAGAGAATACGGAGGGTTCACCGGGCTGTGCCTGGTTGTATAACTAGTGATAGTATCTACTGCTTCCATGCAGACGTAATGAGACTACGAGCTCGATTTTAATATGACTTGCTTATGTTGGAACGAAGCCTTAGTACAGAACCCTGACATATACATGGCCTAGCATGGCCCAGAACAAGTTCCTCCAGATACCGTCAAGCTTGATAAAGAGTTGTAGGATAAGTGTCACCGATAAATCCGAAAGCTGGAACAGGTCACTAAAGCACAACGTGAAGGTTGATTAACCAGGTTGAGTACAAAATATACAGAATCTAATACATCTACAGCATGAAAGGTAAACCACGTTCTATCCTATCAATCAGCAATTCACGCTCAATACCCCGAACCGTACGACTTCTCAGCCTGCAAAACTATTAGAACAAGCTCATAAACGTCGCCGCCACAACAAGCGCAAGACCAAGCGCTCCAACACGCTCCATCTCACCAGCAGCATTCCTCTCATCTGTCGCCTTCTTCTCCGCGGGCTGGCGTACCTTTGTCAAAGTGACGTTAAAAGCAGGGCTTCTGACAGCTTCGCTGATGCCCTCGTCGCCCTCGAGAAACACAAACAGGTCCAGGGGCAGGTAGTCGTACACCATGCGATCCTGCTGGAACCATGTCTGGCAGCTTCCATCCTTGAAGAACAGCGCGCTATCATATGCAGCTTCTGTGGACGAGTTTGTCCTGTCAAAGACGGCGCGCCAGGCGGTCTGACCCTCCTTGTTGAGGTTGCTGGGATACACGCGGGCGTCGACGTAGGGAGTCTCTGTGGAGGCGTTGGACTCGAGGGCGTTGAAGTTGTAGTTGCCGATGTTGTTCAGGACGTCGAACCCACGGATCTGCCAGCTCTTGATCTTGAGACCGGGACCACTGTCGCTCTGGAATGAGATGCTCGAGTTGGTCTCCTTGTCCTCGTATTCACCTGCAAAGGCCTCCTTGGCATCGTCGCGACCGACCTTCTCGATGACGGGGATGAGATTCTGAAGGACGGCGGAGAGGATAGTGGTGGTGACGTAGGGGTTTGCAGACGCCTCGAGACCACCGGACATGATTGAGATTACAATGTCATAGTCGGGGATCAGGACGGTCTGAGTGTGGTAAAGACCGAGATCGCCGCTCTTTGTGTAAATGTCGATGAGACGACCGTCAGAGGTAATATTATCGCCACGGAGAATCTCCCAAGGTCCTCCGACCTGGTAACCCCAAGAAGCAGTGTTGGCCTCGGGCTTCATCCACTTGCGAGTCTGCACGGGAGAAAGGAACTTGTTGCTGAGAATGCCCTCGGCGAGGAGGAGCATATCAGATACGGAAGAGAAAATTCCACCAGCACTAAAATCAGTTAGCTAGAATGAGGAGATCTTAACATGTTACGTACGCATCAAACACAGCAAGACTGGCGTTCCATGTAGGCTCCTTATAGGGGATAAAGAGATCCTTGACAGGTGGTATCTTATCGACATAAGTGTTCTTCATGCCAACAACGTCGAGAATATCGCGCTTCACAACCTCCTCAAAGGGCTTATCTTCAGCGGCCTCGATGACAAGACCGAGCAGAGCAAGACCAACGTTTGAGTAGATAGGGTTGGTGAAGGGGGCGTAAACCGGAGGTCGAAGGTTAACCTGCTTGAGGAGATCATCCCTAGTGCAAGGAGTTGTGCCTGGGAGACCAGAGCAATTAGGTCCCTTGCCCTTGGGGATCTCGGGGAGACCATAGGGCTGCCATGGACTGGAGCCCTTAATTGCCAGATCCTGGGCCACTTTTGAAGTCAGCAAAGGCATGTACACCATCTACAGGATGGAGCTTACTGTCAACACCGATGCCTGAGAGATGGCTGGCGAGCGATCCAACGGTGATATCCTCCCACTTGAGCGAAAATATATCATCGTCCTTGGCCGTCTTGTTAAGCTCGGGAAGGTACTTCAGCACCGAAGCCTCGAGGTCGATCTTGTCGCTAATATGGGCAGCCAAGGCAGTAATCAACTTGGAACCACTAGCGATACGGAAGACAGTATCCTTATCGATCTCGTCAGAGCCCTCACCAGGGTTAGGAGGTGTAAAGTGGTAAGTAAAGAGGGGATCATCCTCATGAATAGACTTGACACCAATAGCAAGACCAGAATTGTTGAACTGAGACGCGATCTGCTCATCGAGACCAGCCTTCAGTGCAGCTGCAGCTTTTTGAACCAGTTGGCTCTCACCCGGGGCTTGGGGAGCTGGGAAGACGGCGCCGAGAGGAGGGCATGCTTTGGCATCAACGAGAGCAAATGCGCCAGCAGCAGTGGCTGCAAGTTTTGATAATGAAGGCATTGTTAAGAGAATGGAAACGAGATGAAAGAAAGAGTGTGATTTTTAAGTAAAGACATGATTAGAATACGATGGGAAGTCTCTGTTATATACACATTGTTTCCCTATGAGTGATCCAAGGGTCGTCACCAAAGATCGAATTAGACGCAGAGCTAATCTCGGATTCCAACGCGTAAATAAATCCATAAGCCAATCCTCGAGGCTGAAACGACAAAGTCCGACTTACACGTTGCGAACAGCCTAGGACTGGCTTTCATCTCGGACCGTTGAGTGCGAGATGCACGAAGAAACAGCTCAAACGGGAAATAACACAGAGGTCAAAGGATCTAGCGCCCGAGTTTTGCTGACTGCGCATTCTTGGTCCAGTACGCGACGAGTCCGAGGTTGGAGTCCGAGCAGACCAATAGGCGGAGACGA
Source organism: Fusarium continuum (assembly GCA_013184455.1). NCBI lineage: Eukaryota > Fungi > Ascomycota > Sordariomycetes > Hypocreales > Nectriaceae > Fusarium > Fusarium continuum. Next base: position 31,032 of record JABCKB010000366.1, read on the forward strand.
TCGGCAGTGATAGATGACAAGGTTGGAAGATGGCGGCGCAGCATAATGCTGTAAGGCTGAGGCGCCGTAGCACTCGAACTCAAGGCATTAGCCGTTGACTTTATTTTTCGGCTGTTATTGCTAGTTTCAACGATTTCAGACGCTGATTAATGTTACATGAGCTGACTCTCTTCAGTCCGGAGAGTCAATTACTTGACACACTTGTAAGCTCTGGGCCTACTGCAATAATCGCCGGTCAGGATCAGATTGTATAGCAAGCTGTTAACGAGCTAATGTAGCTTTATGTCTCTCATTGTTCAAGAGACAATATCTTGAGCTTTTATCGTGAATCATCAGCATCTCGTACCTCCTGCTAGCTATACGTCTTCACCCAATCTTAGCCTCCGCATTCCGAGACCTAGCTGCTGCGCCTCGATCCATAGTTAGCATCATCTCTAGTTGGACCATGCACTGCCGGGGAGCTCAGCGGCTGTGTAAGCCATCCCCTGTTTAAACTACAGCAGGGATTACAGCAACTGTGGGGGAGGGATCGACCCCTACAATTACAGGGGGCATCCAAGTAATAAAACCATATACAACAACACAACACACACCAGTTCAAGACCCCTCTTCTCATTTCTCTGGCTCGGACTCTTGATCTCGGACTCGCGATACTCTGCTCAACCTCAGCCCAGTCCTAAGATTGCTACCTGTACCTCGCGTTGCGTTGCGTTGCTGCACTAGTCCATGTATTCAGTCCCATCTCAGACACCTCCCAAGCCCTCGGGCCGCAAGGGGAGCAAAAAGGTGCGGACTGGCTGCATCACCTGCAAGTCCGTTTCCTTGGCTTATCCTCAGATAATCAGCATCTTCTAACAAATAAACAGAATCCGAAAGGTCAAATGCGATGGTAAGCACATCAACTATCAAAGACCTTGACATGTACATCTGCTTACCCACCGCACAGAAGCCAAACCTCATTGTCTACGATGTGTCAAGACAGGTCGTCGCTGCGACGGCTACCGCCCATCCCCAAACTCATCCCCAGAGCCCACGGCCCTGAGTCCGGCTCCGGGCTTTGAATCTCCCCAGGAAGCACGCGCTTTCGATCACTACCGCCTGCGTACCGCAAAGGTCCTCTCGGGTGCCATCGACGCCAGTTTCTGGGGCGGCGTCGTCCTCAAGATGAGCACCTCTGAGCCCGCCGTGCGCCACGCCATTCTCGCCATCAGCAGCCTGCACGAGGCCGTAGAGGTAAAAGGCAAAAGATATCGTGATATCGATACCCGTTTTGCCTTTCGCGAGTATGGAAACGCCATCGCCTCGCTGCGAAACTGGGGCCAGCGCAATGAACCCTCCGTCGTACCGCTGCTCGTCTGCGTCCTCTTCATCTGCGTAGAGTTCCTCGTCGATCGCGATACGGCTGCTCAGATGCACATATGCCAAGGACGATATATCCTCTCGACCCTCAGTGATGGTCGCTCCCCAGCTATGGAGATGGTCAAGCATGCGCTTGTGCCCATCTACGCGCGTCTCAGTCTCTCGAGCTTTCTCTTTGGCAGCCGTCCAGCGCCTATCCCCGCGCATCTCCGCAGCTGGACAGATATGCCCGTCGTGTTCGCCAGTGTAGAAGAAGCGCGATATGCTCTGTATCTGGTGCTCGATGAGAGCTTGCAGTTCAGCACCGGTTCTCGTGGCCCTATCTTCAACCCAAATGCAGATCCACAAGTGATTAGAGATATGCAGAGTGAACAGCAGCGACTCCTCTCGCAGCTGAGTCGATGGCACGCTGCCTTTACTGTCCTCACGTCAATGAGCCCACACTCTACAGCCATGGAGAACGCATTGAACGTCCTCCGCATATATCACCAGGCGAGCATCGTCTGGGTTTCCACAGCCTTGGATACGGGTGATACGAAATTCGACCGATACCTGGCAAACTTTGCGTCCATCATCTCTCTAGCATCCAATGTTATTGGGTCAGTTCCTGTCAACGCCAGGTTGGAACCCTTCAGCTTCGAGACGGAGCTTATTCCCCCTGTTTACTGGACAGCCATCAAATGTCGTCACCCGCTTCTGCGACGAGCTGCCCTCAAGCTTTTGACGCGGGACCAGATGCGCAACCGGAGGGAGAACCTATGGCATGCTCGTGAAACTTCCGTCATTGGCGCCCGGATCATTGAGGTTGAAGAATCCGAGCTCGATACTCCTCCGGATCTAGATCTATCCATACCCTCCATGACAACAGCGAGTCCAGGCTCATTGAGTGAGTTGTCGGCTGAATCAGGAGCTGCCTTCGATCTATACACGTGCAACCCTAAAAGGATCAAAATCGACATCTCGCAGCCTCCCAGCCTCCCTCCACCTCCACCATCATTTAGCGATCCAACCCCTGAGGAGATTTTAGCCGGCTCACCCTCAAGCCTTCCATCGAGCAGGTCCTCCCCCACTCCTGTGCCCGATCCCCCGTCACCCGTATCAGCTGCTCTCGATGGCATCCAACAGCTCGATCTTGCTGCTCTCAAGTCAGCCAGCCTTGAGTCGCCGTTTGGCATCCCGGAGAACCGACGTATCAAGAATGCGGTGATTGGGCCGGCTGAGGAGGGAGGAATCTGGGTCACGTTCTTCAGAGATCCCATTCCGGGAGAGACGCAGTGGAAGATTACGAGGGAGTTCTTGAGGTGTTGATCGAGTTTATGAAAGAGCTGCTGTAGCATTGCAGTTGAAGCGTTGAATTAGTTGGATCCGATTAATGATATGAGATATACCCATGCGACTTTAAAGACTTTTGTTTCTATGTTCATTCTTGGCATCATGCCTGTTTTGCTTAGTCTCAGACTGTGTTTTAGCATCATGTAATGTTGAATTCGTCAAAATAATTACGTACACTGTCATTTCGGTTACCCTGAACCAATCGATGAATGAAAGAAAGAGCTCAAATTGTTGATAGCGTCCCCTGGGGTATGGCGACCTGAATGAAGGTTGAAGTTAATTTCGTGCTATTTTTTGCCCATTTCTTTTTTTCTCTGTAGACACTTGTTTCAGATCAAACTGGCTGAGAGACGGCGTGAGGCCTGGTTCTTGCGAACGCAAGAAAGATCGTGTTTCCGCACATCTTAACATACGACAATAGGCGGCTCGACAGGATTTCAATGCGATCTTAAAAACACCACATTCCACATTCAAGGCAACCTTTCATGTTTAAAGGGGTATCATTATTATGTACTATCATCTTATTCTTTAGCCTCTAGCAGCCTCCCGCCTTGTCGCCGACTCTGCCACCAACTTTCTTCTCTTATTCCTTTCGTCCTGCTCAGCCAGTACCTTCGCTGTTAACGAGGCTGCAAAGGAGTTGTTGATGCCACTAATCCTGGCATCCTCGCTCCTCTTCGCTTCCTTGGCACCGTTTGTGGCCTTGTCTTCTTCCTTCACATCATCACCCTTGCGTTTCTTCTTCTTTTCCGATTTGTCCTTTTTCAAGGTATGTGTCAGCCCTTGAGCCTTTAGATTCTCGATTCTCTTTTCCAGCCGCTCGATGTCTGCCTCGGAAGCTGCAACGACCGTAACGATGTTATCTGGGCTAAACTCGGCGCCACACTCCGGACACGTCTTTTCTTGTATCTCTTTCATCGCCACATCTGCAAAGACGTGGCCACAAGGTACAAGATAGACAGTCTTGGCAGCAGGGCCCAGCTCCTTCATGGAGATGGGACACACCCACTTGTCGCCGTTCTTGGACACCTTCAGCTTTGCCACGTCTCGTAGAGACTTGATGCCTAGGCTTGCGGGTGTAACTTCGACCGGGTCGTCGGAGGGCATGAGGCCTTTGAGAATGGCCTCGTAGTTGTACAGGCGCCCGCGCCAGTCGGAGACAAGAGTATCGACATCGAGGGGTTCGCCACTGAGCGCGCAGTGAGCCCAGGCATGAGCGAGTGATTCAAGAGCGGTCGCCTTGAGCTCGGAAGTGGTCGGGGCACGTGCCGCGTTCTTGACAAGCTCGCGGCGTTTGGGGATGGAGCCGCCGTCGTTACCCATGATTGTTGGCTGCGATGGGATGCCGGTCGTTGTAAAGACAGTCGCGTGGTCCTGATGAGTAAATAGATTCGGTAGATAGTATCAATGTAACGGTACGAGACCCTCAGTGACAGTAACTAGGAATACGAAAAGTCGAAATAGGTGGGAAAATGGTGTACGTAGAGATGAACAAAGTTAGGAATCGAGTGGGAAGTTGAGGCGATTCCTAAAGTTAGATCAACTTGACGCTTATCGATAAGAGTCGAACAACACCCAAGCAAGCTCAAAGTATTGAAGCAGTGTTTAAAGCTTTATACACTGTGCTGTATCTATAAGTTTAGCGTGATATTCCTAACTCGTTCGCAATTGGTACTGTACCTGTACCCTGGGAGCGCTCCACAACTGGCCCGCCACTTCCTAAACCTCTATCCATCTATTGACCTCCGCCTGACCCAAGCTCATCAACCTCCAATCTAACCTCCCCCGGTGCTATGCGCCTCTCATTATATCACCTTTCTGCGGCGCCCTATTGAAGGTGATTTTAATGGTGAGGCACTTACTCTAGTATTCTTATCTTGGAAACTTTGGACGCCTCTAAACAAACGACACGTACTCGGCCGCGCTGCTTGGGCTCGAAGCTTGATTCCGACTCCCCCCTCCAACCTCGAACTCTCTTCTACCCAAAACATCCCCGCCCTCGGGCCCTCGATATTCAAGTACATGCGACGTTGATTGAATCGATTCCCAGTGCCGCGACGGCAGCATGGCACAAGCACAGCAGGTCGCCTTGGAGCGACTAGAGCACGTCTCTCGTGGCCTTCGCTCAAAGTAGGTTCCACGACGCAATGTTTGGCACGGCAATGAACTAATGTTTCGACAGACTTGGCGACGATGTGCGAAAACGATCCGCTGTACAGCTTCGCGAGCTCGTAGCTCTCTGCCACCGAGACCTAAGCCCCGAGCAATTCCTCACCTTCTACAACGCAGTCAACAACAAGATTACACAGCTCATCACACATGGCAGCGACTCATCCGAACGACTCGGAGGCATATACGCCCTCGATGCGCTCATCGACTTTGAGGGCGTCGATGTCGCCGTCAAGTATACGCGTTTCACCCAAAATCTCAAGACGATCCTCCGCGGAAAGGACATAAACCCTATGCAACCCGCTGCAATCGCGCTTGGAAAGCTATGCCGACCTGGTGGATCAATGATATCGGAGGTGGTGGATTCAGAGGTCAACACAGCACTCGAATGGTTACAAAACGACCGCGTGGAGGAGCGACGATACAGCGCTGTTCTCGTCCTGCGCGAATTGGCACGCAGCGCCCCGACACTCATGTATCAGTACATCCCGACAATCTTCGACTGGATCTGGATTGGGCTTAGAGACTCCAGACAGCTTATCCGGGCGACGTCGGCGGAAACAGTTAGCGCCTGCTTCCGAATCCTGCGCGAGCGAGACCAAGAGATGAAGCAGCTCTGGATGAGCAAGATCTACAACGAGTCGAAGCAGGGTCTCAAGGTCAACACTGTTGAATCTATTCACGGCTCATTGCTAGTCTTGAAAGAGCTTCTTGAGCAGGGGGCCATGTACATGCAGGAGCATTACCAGCAGGCGTGTGAGATTGTCTTCAAGCACAAGGACCATCGAGATCCGACCATTCGGAAGACCGTGGTTCTTTTGATCCCAGATCTAGCCAGCTACTCTCCGGCAGATTTTGCGCACACATGGCTGCACAAGTTCATGGTCTACCTGTCTGGTATGCTGAAGAAGGACAAGGAGCGTAACGATGCTTTCCTTGCAATCGGTAACATTGCCAACTCGGTCAAGAGCGCTATCGCTCCGTATCTCGATGGCGTCTTGATTTATGTGCGTGAAGGCCTCAGTCTTCAATCCCGCAAGAGAGGCTCAGTCGATCCAGTATTTGACTGTATCAGCCGTCTTGCTGTGGCTGTCGGCCAGACGCTGAGCAAGTACATGGAGGCACTGCTGGATCCCATCTTTGCGTGCGATCTCACTCCCAAACTCACACAGGCCCTGGTCGATATGGCCTTCTACATCCCCCCTGTCAAGCCGACGATCCAGGAAAGACTGCTCGACATGCTCAGTGTGGTACTCTGCGGCGAACCCTTCAAGCCCCTTGGCGCCCCACAACCGAATACTCTCAGTTCAGTTCCTATCATCCCCAAAGACGCAAAGGATCCATTGGCTTACGAGCACCGGAGAGCTGAGGTCAAGCTCGCGCTTAACACTCTTGGAAGCTTCGACTTCTCTGGCCATGTTCTGAATGAGTTTGTCCGTGACGTCGCAATCAAATACGTCGAAGACGAAGACCCAGAAATTCGTGAAGCAGCGGCCTTGACCTGCTGTCAACTCTACGTCCGCGATCCTATCGTCAACCAGACCAGTTACCACGCGCTTCAAGTAGTCGGCGATGTTATCGAGAAGCTTCTTACCGTCGGAGTCTCGGACCCTGAACCGAATATTAGACGGACAGTCCTGGCGGCTCTCGACGAACGATTCGACCGACACTTAGCTAAGGCCGAGAACATTCGTATTCTGTTCTTCGCGCTCAACGACGAGGTCTTCTCAATCAGAGAAGTAGCCATTTCCATCATCGGCCGCCTGGCTAGGTACAACCCAGCCTATGTCATTCCTTCGCTCCGAAAGACTCTCATCCAGATGCTCACTGAACTCGAGTTCTCCGACGTGGCCAGGAATAAGGAGGAGAGTGCCAAGCTCTTGAGTCTCTTGGTTCAGAATGCGCAATCTCTCATCAAGCCATACGTGGAGCCGATGATCTCAGTTCTCCTCCCGAAAGCGAACGATGCTAACCCTTCAGTTGCTGCCACCATTCTCAAGGCCATTGGTGAGCTTGCTACTGTGGGTGGTGAGGATATGATGCCATACAAGGACCGGTTGATGCCGCTCATTCTCGATGCCCTCCAGGACCAGAGCTCTAACGCAAAGAGAGAAGCTGCGCTGCACGCCTTGGGACAACTTGCGAGCAACTCGGGCTATGTCATCCAACCATACATTGAATACCCGCAACTTCTGGAGATCTTGCAAAGTATCATCAGGACTGAAGGACAACGAGTGCCTTTGCGACAGGAGACCATTAAACTGATGGGTATTCTGGGTGCGCTGGATCCCTACAAACACCAGGTAAACCTTGCGCGCCACCGGATGACTAGTCAAGAATTAACACCGACCCAGGCTGAGGAACGAACCCCCGACGCGCGACGTCTCGAGTCCAACCAACTGACAGACATTTCCCTGATGATGACCGGATTGACACCATCCAATAAGGAGTATTTCCCGACAGTTGTCATCAATGCTCTCCTCCAGATATTAAAGGATTCTTCCCTAGTTCAACATCATGCAGCCGTGATTGAAGCGATCATGAACATTTTCCGCACCCTGGGCTTGGAGTGTGTCTCGTTCCTTGACAGAATCATACCAGCATTCCTTCATGTGATACGATCAGCCACCTCCACAAGACTCGAGTCGTATTTCAACCAGCTCGCAACTCTCGTCAGTATCGTCCGGCAACATATAAGAAATTACCTGCCTTCCATCGTCGAGATCCTTCAGGAGTACTGGCACACCTCTCCATCACTACAGACCACAATTTTGTCTCTTGTCGAGGCCATTTCGAGATCGCTCGAGGGTGAATTTAAGATATACCTGGCTGGTCTGCTACCGTTGATGCTTGGTGTGCTCGATAAGGATACCTCCGCCAAGCGCACACCATCCGAGAGGGTGATGCATGCTTTCTTAGTGTTTGGCGCCAGCGCTGAGGAGTACATGCATCTCATCATTCCCGTTATTGTCCGAACATTTGAGAAGCAGGGTCAACCTACTTTTATTAGAAGACAGGCCATCGAGACGATTGGAAAGATTTCTCGCCAAGTGAACCTTAACGACTACGCTGCGAAGATCATCCACCCTCTTACACGTGTGATGGATATGGGCGAGCCTCAGCTACGCACCGCTGCTCTGGATACCCTCTGTGCGCTCATTCAGCAGTTGGGTAAGGACTATCTGCACTTCATGGGAACCGTCAACAAGACGATCAACCAGCACCAGATCCAGCACCAGAACTACGAGCTGCTCGTGAGCAAGCTTCAGAAGGGAGAGGTTCTGCCACAGGACCTTAGCTCTGCAGCTGGCTTCGGTGATGGGGCAGACGAGCCTGCTTTTGCAGACCAAGGTACCAAGAAGCTGGAGATGAATGCCATTCACCTCAAGGCTGCTTGGGATACGAAGGGCAAGTCAACAAAAGAGGATTGGCAAGAATGGCTGCGACGCTTCAGTACAACGCTGCTTACCGAATCTCCGAACCACGCCCTCAGAGCTTGTGCTAGCCTCGCCAGTGTGTACCTACCTCTGGCTCGAGAACTCTTCAACTCGGCGTTTGTCTCCTGCTGGAGCGAGCTGTACGAACAATTCCAGGACGAACTTATCCAAAACATCGAGAGTGCGATCAAATCCGAGAACGTCCCGCCTGATCTGTTGGGCCTCCTACTTAACCTTGCCGAGTTTATGGAGCATGACGACAAGGCTTTGCCGATCGACATCCGAGTTCTCGGTAGGGAGGCTGCTCGCTGTCATGCGTACGCAAAGGCTTTGCACTACAAGGAATTAGAGTTCTTGCAAGACCAGAGCAGCGGTGCAGTCGAAGCCCTGATCGTTATCAACAATCAGCTCCAACAGTCTGATGCTGCCATTGGTATTCTCCGCAAAGCTCAATTGTATAAGGAAGGCATACAGCTGCGAGAAACCTGGTTCGAGAAGCTGGAGCGGTGGGAAGAGGCGCTTGCGTTCTACAATAAGCGAGAGGAGGAGGTGCCTGAAGACCAAGCGATTCCGGTTGATATCGTCATGGGAAAGATGCGTTGTTTGCACGCCTTGGGAGAATGGGAGGCACTGGCCACTTTGACTGGCAGCACTTGGGCCAACTCGACCCCCGAAGTCCAGAGAATGATCGCCCCTCTCGCTACAGCCGCTGCGTGGGGTCTGAACAAGTGGGATTCCATGGACAACTATCTTTCATCGCTCAAGAGATACTCACCTGATCGATCCTTCTTTGGAGCCATCTTGGCGCTCCATCGCAACCAGTTCCGTGAGGCGATCGCCTGTGTTCAGCAAGCTCGTGAAGGTCTAGATACCGAGCTGAGTGCGTTGGTCAGTGAGTCGTACAACCGGGCGTACCAGGTCGTTGTTCGAGTGCAGATGCTTGCTGAGCTTGAGGAGCTCATCGTGTACAAGCAGTGCGACGAGAAGAAGCAGGCCATCATGAGGCGAACCTGGGAGACCCGACTGAAGGGTTGCCAGAGGAATGTCGAGGTTTGGCAGCGCATGCTTAGGTTGCGTGCTATAGTGATCGCGCCAACCGAGAACATGCACATGTGGATCAAGTTTGCCAACCTCTGCCGCAAGTCTGGCCGAATGGGTCTGGCCGAGAAGTCGCTGAAGCAACTGATTGGAACGGATGCTTCCTTGGAGACTATGATACCTTACTGGGAAGACCAACGACAGCCAGGACCTGGTCCTAGGAGCGCACCCGCAGCACAAGTCATCTACGCTGTGCTCAAATACCAGTGGGAGCTTGGGCAGCAACTCAGTGCCCAGAAGACTACTATTCCTGAGAAGACCCTGTATTGTTTGCGCAAGTTCACTAATGATGCTGCGCACCGTCTGGATGTTGCCAAGGCTCACCTGAATGCACAAGCCGGCAACGAGGTTAATATCACGGGCGACTACGGCTTCCAGAACCCGATGGACCCTGCTCTCATGAGCCCACAGACCCAGCGAGCGTTGTATGACCAAACGGTCCTGTTGGCCAAGTGCTACCTGAGACAGGGAGAGTGGCTGATTGCGCTCAATAAGGACGACTGGCAATACACTCAGGTCCAGGATATTCTCACCTCCTACTCTCAGGCGACCAAGTACAACCCCCGTTGGTACAAGGCCTGGCACGCCTGGGCGCTGGCCAACTTTGAGATTGTGCAGACGCTTACAGCTGGAAACGAGGGCCACATGTCGAGGACGGATCAAACCATGGTGATAGAGCACGTTGTCCCGGCCGTCAAGGGATTCTTTAAATCCATCGCACTGTCGCAAGGAAGCTCGCTGCAGGACACTCTCCGACTGCTGACTCTCTGGTTTACGCACGGAGGTAGCGCGGATGTCAACGCAGCCGTAACAGAAGGCTTTGCTAACGTCAGCGTCGACACATGGCTCGAGGTTATTCCTCAACTGATTGCGCGAATCAACCAGCCCAACAAGCGAGTTCAGCAGTCGGTGCATAATCTGCTTGCCGATGTTGGACGAGCTCATCCCCAAGCTCTGGTCTATCCTCTGACCGTCGCCATGAAATCCTGGCAGAACACTCGTCGATCTCGCTCTGCAGCTCAGATCATGGACAGCATGAGACAGCACAGTGCAAACCTGGTCGCCCAGGCTGATACGGTCAGTCATGAGCTGATTCGTGTTGCTGTCCTGTGGCATGAACTCTGGCACGAAGGATTAGAAGAAGCATCACGCTTGTACTTTGGCGACCACAACATAGAAGGAATGTTTGCAACGCTTGAGCCTTTGCACGAGCTTCTGGAGCGCGGCCCTGAGACTCTTCGCGAGATCTCTTTCGCGCAGGCTTTCGGCCGAGACCTCAAGGAGGCGCAAGACTGGTGCCGACAGTACGAGACAAGCCAAGACGTCAACGACCTGAATCAGGCGTGGGATCTGTATTATCAGGTATTCCGCAGAATAAGTAGGCAGCTACCTCAGGTTACCACCCTGGAGTTGACGTACTGCTCGCCCAAGCTGCTCAACGCCAAGAACCTGGACCTGGCTGTTCCTGGAACATACAAGAGCGGGCAGCCGATCGTGAGGATAATGTCCTTTGACACGACGTTTAGCGTTATCAACTCTAAGCAGCGTCCACGAAAGCTCAACGTCAACGGCAGCGACGGCAAGTCGTTTGCCTTCCTGCTCAAGGGCCACGAGGATATTCGACAGGACGAACGAGTTATGCAGCTGTTCGGCCTCTGCAATACCCTGCTGGCGCACGACTCGGAATGCTTCAAGCGCCACCTTAACATCCAGCGCTATCCTGCAATCCCTCTGTCGCAGAATAGTGGTCTGCTGGGATGGGTTCCCAACAGCGACACGCTCCACGTGCTTATTAGGGAATATCGTGAGAGTCGCAAGATCCTGCTCAACATCGAGCATCGCATCATGCTGCAGATGGCGCCCGACTACGACAACCTCACCTTGATGCAGAAAGTCGAGGTGTTTGGTTATGCGCTGGACAACACCACAGGCCAAGACCTGTACCGCGTGCTGTGGCTCAAGTCCAAGTCCTCCGAGGCCTGGCTTGAGCGCCGGACAAACTACACGCGCTCTCTTGGTGTCATGTCCATGGTGGGCTACATCCTCGGACTGGGTGATCGTCACCCTTCCAACCTGATGCTCGACCGTGTCACCGGAAAGATCATCCACATCGACTTCGGTGACTGCTTCGAGGTGGCAATGAAGCGAGAAAAGTACCCCGAGCGAGTTCCCTTCCGCCTGACTCGCATGTTGACCTATGCTATGGAGGTTAGCAACATCGAGGGTAGCTTCAGGATCACATGTGAGAACGTGATGAGAGTCTTGAGAGACAATAAGGAGAGCGTCATGGCTGTTCTTGAAGCGGTAAGCTTTTCTCTGTCCAACTTAACCACGCTGATGATGCTAACAATGACCAGTTCATCCATGATCCTCTCCTCACCTGGCGATTGACCAACGCTGCCTCGCCAACTGGCCCCAACTTCCGCTCCGATAGAGACGCAGCGATGCCCGTACCCGGCGGTGTCCGCGCCCGTCGCCAGTCCATCCTCGACAGCGACGTCGCTCCCTCGGAGCTTCTCAACGCCCCGGAACCATCCATCCAGACGCGCGCCCGCGCCCGAACAAACAGCTCGGCGGGCCAGGACGGCAACCCCATGGTCAACGGCGCGCCAGAAGTCGAGAGCCAGAACGCGCGGGCCGTCGAGGTGCTGGACCGCGTGCAGCAGAAGCTCACGGGCAGGGACTTTAAGAACAACGAGGAGCTGGACGTCATCAACCAGGTCAACAAGTTGATTATGGAGGCAACTAAGCTGGAGAATCTGTGCCAGCACTACATAGGATGGTGCAGCTTCTGGTAGATCAGGCCGGCCTTGCTGCTTGTTTAGTTTTCCGAGGGGAGGGTGGATTGCTTGGCGGATTGTCGTGTTTGATTTAGAGATGCGAAACTGTACTGCGGGAGTTGGGGGGTTGGGGGGTAAATGTGATATCAGGGAACTTAACCTCTTGGACGTGCGAGCATATTTGTCTGATGTAGTGTACGAGTATAAGTACAATAGACCATTATTGAACGGATCCTTTTATCCGTATTCTATACGCGATGAACAGTTTTATTCAATGTAATGGCTCACTGGTAATGTCCTCGTGAAAACTATCTGCCTCCTATCTCATCTATAGCTCATCCCGAGATCGAGGCTTCTTGGGCTGACTTCCCACATCCCATCTCGAAAAGTCACAAGCCGCTGGCGTGCCAATCTCCATCCTGTACACGCACTTCTCGCTCTCGCTCACCCTCCAGAGCTCCTCGGTCTCAGCACAGCCCAGCCAGACATCCGTCCTCCTCTGGGGTCCGTTCCAGCACTGCTGACCGTCCTCGTAGCGCAGGACCATCCTCTCGCCCTTACCGAGGCTCTTGCCGTCGATCCTCTCCTCGTCATCGGCCATCTCGCGATCGATGCGCTTGAAGTTACCCATGTTGCTGGATCCATGGCCCTTCTTGGAGTTTTGCTTGGTGCGGTCGAGCCAGCACTGCTCGTAGGTGTACTCGCCCGCCTCGAGGGAGACGCACTTGCCCTTGAGGGCGCGGAAGATGTCGTCTGGGCCGTAGTCGGTGTCGAGGTCGGTCTGCTCGACGTTGAGGGTGGACTTCTTGTCCGAGAGGTCGCGGTTAGCAGCGTCGACGGCTTCGCGGGCGGTGCGGACCAGGGTGGATTCTTTGCCCGAGCTGGGGTTGTCGGCGAGGATGCCGTTGGTGATGGCCCAGACGCGCAAAGAGTCAAGTGTGTTGTGAAGAAAAGAGCGGACGGGAGGAGGGAGGTAGGCCTCGAAGTTGTAGACTAGGTTTGTTAGTAGATTTCCATATAGTGTAGTGTGGTGGTTTGACATACGAATATCAGTGTCGCTACCCTCACCCTCTTCGAATTCGCTCCAGTTAACACCATTGTTCTCGCTATCCTCCTTGAGAACACTCAAGATATCCTCATCAGGAAGAACCTTGTCGTTGACCTTCTCCGACTGACGAGCCGAGTAATCCTCAAAGGATCGGATGGCTGCCTTGACACCCTCGTCGTTGAAGTTGGGGTTGTAGTCAGACTTGAACTTTGTAAGAAGCTCCTCGAGCTCACCGACTCGCTCCTTGAGGGCATCGCGCTGGTTGACGACGTTGTCGAGGGTGTCGCGGAGCTCGTTAACGCGAGTCTTGGCCAGTCCGACAAGAACACCCAGCTTTCCACCGCCAGGGCCCTCGCGAACAACTTTGCCCTTATCTTGCTGCTCAGCCTCGCGGTGTTTCTGCGCAAGCTCCTCCTTCTTGATCTCGAGGGCAGCAATCTCCTTGTTGAGCTCGGCCACCTTATTCTCGACCTTCTGTCGAAGATCCTTTGCCTCTTGGACCATGGCACCACGCTTCTTAGCCGCCTTCTGCATGTTCTTCCTCTTCTCATCCTCTAGCCTCCTGTACTCCTTTCCGATCTCTGCACACTTGTTCTCGCACTTGACTCCACCAACACCGGAGTACTCCTCGGAACCATCACAGCAGATCTCGTAGTCGCAGACGCCGTCGTTGACGTAGAGGAAGGGCACGTACATGCCAATGTGACCCTCATTGGCACACCAGAAGCCAGGGAGGGCATTGGTAGTGTTGGTAGTGCCAGAGGTGGAACCAACAAGAGGCTGCTCGGGGGAGAGAGGATCGATGTTGGCGCAGGCTGCGGTGCCTGGTTCGTCTGAGCCGTCGGGGCAATCGCACGTGTTGTCGTTGATTTGGTCGAGGCTGAGTTTAATAGCGGCGTTGGTGATGCAAGAGAATTCCTCTTTGCCTTGGTAGTGAGAAACAACTGTGTGGCCATTAGCTTGGGGATAGCTTCAAGGAGACGGACAAGACTTACATTCAGGACCAACACCCCTGGGCACGCTGCCCGCAGCTGCCAATGTGAAAGCGTATATAGCGCTGAGGAGCGCTACAGACTTTGGATTGTGCATTTTTGGTGTTTGTGTAAGTGTGAATACAAAACAAGACAAATCTCTCCCCTGTTGAGAGTTGAGTTGAGTTGAGTTGAGTTGGCCAGGTCAGCTACTACAGAATTACAAGGGAGCATCGAGAGGTCTCCACTGAACTAAGCTAAACTAAACTCCCCTAAAGCTGCTGATGCTCTAGGGGACGCGGCCCCTGGGCGGTAAATATTCGGGGGGATTCGAGGACCTGCGGAATTAGCCCCGCGGGTTGAGGGCACTAAAGGTGGGGGAACAGAGATGAGGAAAAAATTGAAGAATTGCCCCTCCAAAACACCAAGAAAAGTGACTGACACATCATCAAGCACCATCGATACATTCACAATCTAAGTTGACCACTCAGCATGGCTCCCAACGACACAGAGGCTAGAAAAGCCCTCGAAACACTCATAGCCACCGCCTCAACGCTCCTCGAACAACTCCAATCCATCCTCACCGAAATCCAACGCAACCCATCATCCCCCTCTTCCGTCTCCTCCTCCTCCTCCGAAACAAAAGACATCGACGCCCTCGCCCTCGCCCGCGACTCCTCCTCCCTCATCCGCGCCCATAGCACCAAAATCTCCCTTCTCGTAATCAACGAGCCCTTCACTCCCAGCGCCGTCTCCACCGTTATCCGCGAGCTCGTCAAGGGTCCCATCCCCGGCCTTGCAACCGCCGCGCAGGCATGCGAGGCGAAATCATACACCTCCGTCGTCCGTAAAGAACTCGCCTACCGCGCGCAAAAGGTCCTGGCCGAGCTGTCGAGCCTGTTGAAGCGGGTGCCCAAGGATGGCAAGGTTCTATCAGGTGTAGGCAGGGATAGCGGAAAGGGCAGCCTTGCGCTTACGGGTATGTTGTGGTCGGCGTGTGACGAGGTGGTTGCGCTGGCGAACATGGGTGTGGGCGGCTTCTTTATGAAGAAAGCTGAGGAGTGGAGGGATACGCTCAAGGATGTCATGGAGGAATTGAGGGAGTGGGGAGAGGAAGAGGACGATGAAGAAGATGATGTGGACGATCTAGCAGACCAACTCAACGACGCGTCCCTCTCCAAACAAGACATGGTCGACGACCTCATGAACTCCTCCTCCGCCATCCCCCGCTCCGATCCCGACAGGATCCGCCCTCGTCTCGACTCTACTATCAAGCGTCTCCGAATGGTCGTTCTTCTATACCAAGCTATATCCAAGCGACGCTTCAAGAAGCTTCCCAAGGATATTAATACTACCAAGGCAGACATGCCGTCCAAGCTAGACAGCACGGCCGGTGTTCTCGAGGCTTTACCGGACAAGTTTGGCGATCTGGCGGGTGCGTTTTACGAACTTGATGCTGAAGAGATTGATCGGCTTATGGAGGACTGCTTCGAGAGTGCGGTGGGTGTGAGTGAGCTTCTCAAGACGGGATGGGAGGGGGAGAGCGATGAGTTTAGCGAGTGGATGGAAAAGTTCAAGGTTGAGGTTAAGAAGACATAGATAGGGTGTTGGACGCTGAAAACATGGAGACAGGAATTATCTGCTTGGGCATCACCATACATACAATCAGCATGCTGCATCATTCTCATCATGGCATAAATATTACATGCCCGATATCTGCATCCGCTACTAAATCATAGTGCGGCCTTATACAAAGTACACATATATGCTCAACCCAAAGGTTTCCATCTTTCGTCGTGTCTTGAAAAGCTTCTGCTTCTGTACAATACCAAACTCCCCCCCTCTTACCTAGTGCAACTCCCCATCTAGTAATCCCTCTGCTCTGGGTGAGGTCGATGCGCCAGCGTCACCTGAGAGTACCCCAGCTGCTTATGCTCGTGTTCTGTGTCGTCCACCGGAGCTGGAGTTTCTGGTGTAATCATGACCGCCGGTGTAGCTAGGTTGCTCGGAACAACTTCTATCTTGGCAGCTGCTACACCCTCGACATGCTCCGCCTCTGCATCCTCCTTGTCATCCTCTTTAACTTGAGAGAGCGGTCGAGCATATGCCGTGCTGTCCGGAGACTCTCCCTCCTCATCGCGACGCATCGAACCGTTCTCGAGGTCGGCGCCAACCATTTGGGCCAGACTGTTAAAGTTGAACATGGGCTCAGAGCCAGCGCTTCCACCATCACGTTCTCCATCGTCGCTATAACCGCCGAGGCTCAGTCCACTGGACCGGGGGTTTCCACTGGGGCCCAAGTAGTCGGGTCCAGTGTATGTGCCATCAGGGCTTTCGTTGACAGAGGAGCCCACCGATGAAGCATTGCTCATCTGCCTCAAGTGTGATGCGCCGCGTGAAGGACCGGCTGGTAATGGGAGAGAACTTGACGATGAAGTTGGTCCGGTTTGGGTTTCTGGCGAGCCTCGATCAACACCTTTGCCCTTCCCACCGAGGTTGTCGTCTTTTGCTTTCGGTTCTGCCGGTGAGTCAGGAGTGCTCGACGCTTGTGAAGCTCTCGATACGGTAGCCTCCACACGCAGGTTGCTGGCAGTACTATTACCACGTCGACGACCCAGTCCCCCCAGCGACAAACTGCTGGCGCTCGCACCACTTGCGCTTCCGCTGTATGGATTGCCACCCTTCTTAGCTGCTTTGCGCTCCTCCTTCTCTCGCCGCTTGGTTTCCTTTCGTATAGCCTTTTCCTCCTTGCGTTTGCGCTCCTCTTCTGACGCCAGGGAGAGACGGACAGCTTCCATAAACATCATCTCTTCAAGTTCGTCCATGCGGTTTCTCCGTCCTGTCGCATTTCGCGAAGACCCTCTAGCGCCAGGTTCCGGTCCTTCGCTCGCTTCATCTTGTGCACCGTCCTGAACCTGGATCTGCTCACTGGCACTGGGGCTGGCGTTTGAATCGTTGTTCCCGGTATTTCTCCGGCCAAAGCGTCCAGGTCGAAGGATCGATCTCTGCTCGTTGCCTCCCATTAGAAACGCGGCCGTGTGCAGAGCTGTCGCAGCAGCAGCTCTGCGAGCTTGGTGGTTTCTGGCCGAGGCCAGTTTCGACGCCCAATCCGGGCGCACACGATCGGTGGTGATGACATTCGGCGCGTTCGCAGACAAACTATGTGCGCGTCGACGGCCGGTAGGCGGGGTCTGGAGTGTGCTGCTTATCGAAGTTTGCGAGGACATGGCTGTGCTGTGTGTCGGATTGCCCGAGTACGCCAGGCCTCGTCGGAAAGGAGGGGGATCATAGGTCACGCCAAACTCCGGCTGTTGGCAGTATGGACATGCCGATGGCTCCGAGATGAGCATTTCCGGCGGATCGTCCGGGTTGAGGCCTTCGTTGGGATCCCGAGCCTCGCCATTAGGATGGTGCTCGGGAAGATGAGGATCAGCACGCTTGATCTGAACGAAGCATTCGCTGCAGATGGGCTGATCACAGCATCTGGTATGGTTCAGGTAAGGTGGATACGTCAAGAAGCAAATGGGACACTCGTCAGCGTCCTTGTACAAGAAGACCTCAAGAGGCTGACCGTTTACGAAAGGGTCGTGAGGGAGAGATATTTCTTTAGGAGTCAAGTCTGTCGACGAGGCATTTCGAGAGCCTCCACTAAGGGCAGCCGCCAGAGCCTTGGCTCGAGGCTTAAAAGGCGAACTCGATTTAGTCTGTCCAGGCACGGACGGGGAAGGAAGGCCAGATCCTGTGTTAAATCCGCTGCGATCTGATGCGGCAGAAAGAGTTCTAGGACCCATAGGTACTGTCAGGTTCTGAAGGTTCTGGCTGGACGAGGACGGGTTATCCGAAGGAGGAGGTGGTCGTGGGATAAGCTCTGGATCGGGCGGCGCATCGGCGGCGGGGATATCAAGGCCACGGGCCGCTGCAATGAGTTGATGCTCTGCCCAGCTACTAGACCAGTCATTGAGGCCACGCCAGAAAGGCGCAAGTTTCCTTTCGATCTGTGCAATGTCAACTTACCAAGACGGTCAACAGGGAGCAGAATAAAATACCTGGAGTTGCCTCACGACGGGCTTGCTGAAATCCTCAGTTCCCGTGTAGGTACCCAATGTTACCAGATAACCTCCATCAACATGCTCTTCGCGCATGCTCCTTTCACGTTCCTTTGCTCGTGCGATCCGCTCTCTCTCTAGCCGCCTCGCCTCCCGCTCTTGCTTAGTCTCGCGACGCTCAAAAGGGGCATCTTGTTGTTCACGGTTGCGGGAAGAGCTCGTGCCAATACCGAAGATGTTTATCTCGGCTCTGCTCATACGCCGGTTCGATCTCGAGTTGGATTCTCGCAAATGCTCGCGTACTGAGGGATCGCCCGGTGTGGAATAGCGACGTGCGTCGCCTTCTGGGCGGGACTCTTTTGTGCTTGAATTACCCATGTTGAGTTGTGGAAGACGACAGCGGCAGCAGTGTAATGTGGCGCGATCGCGCACTTGGGTTGGTCTTGTCCGGCGTCGATGGCGTAGACCAGAGCGGTGGGAGTTGTCGTCGACGCTTATCGAAGTGTGGTGGTTGCAATCGGATGCAAAAAAATCAAAAGCGATGAACCAAGACGTATTGGCAGGGTTAGCTGTCGCAAGATTGCGTCGAGCTGAGTTGAGTTGAGCGATATCAACGCAACGAGCTTGTCTCGATATGTACGTTACGATACGGTATGGTACCGGATGTCCCGCGATGGGTAAAAATGGGGGAGGGGCGTCAGACGACGGGGGTCACCACCGAGGGCATCTCGCTTGGGCGGGAACCTGTCGTATATGGAGAAGGTGGTATTGACGCCCTTGGGACGTACGGGACGAGACTGTCGACAGGTGCCAGCAGCGTCGATGTGATTAATGTGGGTGTTGAAAAGACGAGGTTGTGAGGATGACAGCGACAACGGATGTTGTTGGCTGCTGATGTTTGGAATAGCTTGACGGGACCGGAGGTTGGGGGAGGCGGGTACAGTAGCAGTACAGAAACTGCCCGGAGGTGCTGTGCTAACTTATGCTGTAGCTGGAGCTGGAGCTGGAGCCTAGAACAGATTGATACCCTGCTGTGCGTTGGCCGACAGCCTACTGGACACAAGTGCCTGGTTCGGGCCTACCTAGTAGAGTCTGGACCTAGATTAGCTGGGATTGGATGCTGGAGCCAGTGATCCAGGCGGGCGGGTAAATGCTGACACAGGTCTCGGTACCTTGACAGATAGCGGGGTAGCGCGAAGCTATTGCTGTGCTGTGCTGATAAGCGGAGAGGGGGATGATAATTGATTGTGATGGAAAAGAGAAGAATATCGATACTGATGATGATGCTGTTGTTGGTTGTTGGTGTTGTTGAAAGATGGATGGATGACTGAGGAATCACTTCAAGGTTCCTCGCCTCCCGGTCGGTCGGGTTGGGTTGGAACTTGGATCAAGGTTGGGTTGGCTCGTCCACGTCAAGGAAGCTTAACAGTTGAAAGACGTCCCCTACAAGCGTCGTAAGCTACGGAGGCTATGGAGATAAGGTAAGCTACGCTACAGTGCAATGCAGTTCAGTACTAAACTTTGCCGCGGGGCTTAATTTATTTTTGGCATCCATGGAGGGAGATTTTCAAGCTTTGGGTACCTACAGTATGCTACAGTTATTGATGGCCCACACTCGGATCATTTTCTCCAGCTCAATCCCTGACGAGATTCAACTTGGTATAATTCCATTCTCTTGTGCTCTCCATCTTGTACAGTACTGACACCAAGTTACAGATCTGCATCAACGTCAGTCATGACTCGGCATCCATCAACGTCATGAGCCGTCACTAAAACAATACATATCACAAAACATGGACCCATCCCATCCATAGAAGTCGATCCTTGAACCCAGACCATAAAAAAAACCAAGAAAAAAGAATAATTCCCTGTTTGACATCGACTTCTCCATTGAAGATTTCCTCTCACCGAAACATTCCGTCAGTTGCACATGTAGTTGCAGGTGCCTACGTGATGAAAACATCATGCCATATCTGACTCCGAAAGATCCGGATGGCATATGGATGTAACTTTGCGTCGTGTATCTAGATCTCTTATTCGGTAAAAACGTAGCGGTTTCAAGACCATTACATCTGATGATCTGTCACGGGAGCAACTAAATAGGTAAAATGATTTGTTAACGTGCGGCTTGATCTAATAAATGTATCATAAATCCGTCTATCTCTATTCCCGGCTTCCAACACCCACCAAAATAACATCATCTCATCATCAAAATGCATGGCATAACCATCTGTCACATCTAAAACCTCAACGCCTCGCTACCTCGTCGGCGCCCACGCCTGCAACCAATCCCGCATCCTCTCCAAGCTCCCCTTCTCAGCCTCGGCCGCCGCAATACACCACTCCAGATCCCAGACACCCTCTGCAGACATCATTTCTGCCAGCTTACGACTCCTATGGCTCGTCTCATCTGTGCAAAAGTACAGCGGCGCATCCATGTTTGTGATGTCGGCGAGGAGCGGCTTCACCAGAGGAAGCACCTCGCGAGCGCTTGACGGCTTGGGCTCAAGACCTGCGTTGGCTCGTCCTGTTTTACACCATGGGTTTCCGCAGTGAGCTTTTCCGCAGCCTGTCATGAGCTGACCTAGATATCGCCTCTCGATTCGTCGTCTTAGAGCCTTGCCTTCTGGGTCGTGCATGCTCACGTATAGTGGGCCGAAGCAGATAGAGCATAACCCGATATCATTTGAACCTTGCTCGCTAGAAGCTGCTTGGCGGACTTGGCCCCTTGAACCAACGCCAAACATTGTCCTTCCACAGTTGGCGTTGCGACATACTGGTGGCTTTAGTCGAGAGACCTTGTCAAGCTCGTGATGCTTGAGATGAGTCTCCATATCTTTCAGCCGAACAATCTTGTCGCAGAGATGACATTCTGTCGTGCGTGTTCCGTCTGCAAGCTCATGCGCTGTTAACCCAGACAGAACTACCTCCGGGCTGGGGTTGAAGGGGTCGCCTTCTTGGGGAACTTCAAGATGGCAAAACCGGCAGAGGATCAGCTTTCCAGGGCACACGCTCGTCTGATGCCTTGCCAAATCGGCCAGCGAATTTGTCGTGAACTCGCAATGAGGGCATTGTCGTTCTGTGTGGAAGACATCGTCGTGTTTCGCCTTGCTTCGTGTCGAGTTGCCATAAGCAGCGTCCTTCTCGCAATGCCAATGTGCTTCCCATTCCGGAGAACCCTTTTTAAACACTGACTTGCAGCTAGGGCATGCAATGTTATTCCTCCGGCAGAAATTCTCGTGTAAAACCATTGTCCGCTTGGGGACAAATTGTAAACAGTTGCTGCACTGTTCCTCGTCAGGGGAATGCTCTTGATCGTTAGCTCCATTGGATGTTCCGTTCAATTCGCTTTGTGGTGCGTCTGGCAAGTCCGCTTTAGCTCGTAATGAGAACCGTAATGCCTCTGTGGATTCTTCCGTAGCATCTGGATTCTTATACCCGTGTACTGATATCGCGATTTGCTCAGCCCCTTCGAGTTCGACATTGGTAGGGCCGATCACAATCCTCTTCACCCCGTTGATCGCTGGCGAGAAGTCACCGAAGACATGGGTAGTTTCTCGCGGGAGTGCCCGTTGTCGAGAAGATTTTGGCGTAACAAACAGATCAAGCGCATCGTCTTCGCCGGTGCTCAGTTCAATGGCAAGCGGGTGTGATTTGTTCCAAGACGGAAGCATGTAATCAACATATTCGCCCTCAAGAACCTGCCCCTCGACGGACTTCCAGATATCAATCTCTCCACCTGTAGAGCTTCCGTTTGTAGATCCTCGTTGTGCAGACATGATCCGTCTCAAGGTTTCTCGCGCTTGCTCCTCGTCCAAGGCCTCGATATCGACCTCTAGATCCGTGTCCACCACACATATACCGTCTCCTTCGGGGGCGACCTTGTCTACGAGCAGTTTGAACTCTTCCCCGCGCGCCCCCTTGACTGCGAGCATTGACCCTTTGCTGAGTGTCGTAAAGTTCTCGCGAAGTTGTCGTTCGAGCAGCGGCTTCCAGTCGTCCGGGTTATAACCTGCTTCCAAAGGTCTGAGTCGCACATATGTGCCCTTGGGGAGTTGGCGCGCCTCGACCTTTATCTGAATACCGTCGACATCCATATGTCCGTCATCGATCTGCGCCGGGTCTTGTTCTTCGGAATCGATCACATCTTTTGGAGATACGAATTCGTCTTCTTGTATTCCCAAGGCTTCTGTCAACCACGGGCTCAACCCTAGGGTACCCTCTGACGCAGAAAACTCTCTGATGCCTGCAAAGACAGCATTCTTGTTCTTAGGATTGACGAGTCGAAATATTAGAGGATTCGGAAGCTGCTGCGCGCTATCGGCATCGCTGTGTGCAGTGGATGTATAGGACCAGGGGTCTGATCGAGCGGGAGTTGTCGAAGGTCGAGATCGCGCGGCGGCCAAGAGCTGTTCGAGAGCTGATTGAGGGAGGAGAATCTTGTCGCCTCGGAGATTCTTGGTCGCTATTGCAGAGGGACTAACAACCGGTAAGGCGCTTGACCAGCGCAAGGGAGCAGGCTCGTCCATTGTTAGACTTTACGTGCAGCAAATACAAATGGGCCGCGATACGACGCGACGCGAGGGTGTTGGTCTGGTGGGGTTGATGATGTTAGATGCAATTACGTAGTGGGCGAAAGGTCAAAGTCACGATGCAGCAGCAACAGTCATATTATGAGGAATACGGGTATAGAAGGAAACAGGGACATGGAGGAAACCCCTTCTTACTACAAAGGAAACACATTAGGAACCATTGATCCCAAGGCATGATTGATCGATTCTCAAGCGGCAATGCTCAGTCAGCCAATTCGGTGACGTTCTTCCAGCATCGTCTGGAAGACACAGAGTACTTGCTTTACATAATCTTATCAAGTGAGTACGGAATAACAGAATGTCCGAAGCTGCGCGTACTCCCGTCTCAACCCAGGTTTCATAAAGCGGAACGGTAGTAAATTCAGCTAAGATCCCATGGCAGAATATTACGCAAAGTTGCAGAATCAACATCAAATGCTATCCTGCTGCTCGACTACAGGGCGGATTTCAGAGCACAGACAAATACCGAACACTTATATCCGCAATATGGTTAAAATTAGATTACAGGCTAGACTCAGACCTACAGTAGCACCTCCAGGCATATCGTCTAGTTTAAGCTTCCGCGTTGGCCAGAAAGAACCCCTGATACAAAGGGTAGGCTGCATAGTTTTAATAAAGCCTTTTTTAGAACACATATCAAAAAGGCTCTTATGCCCCTATATTAACAGATCTGGTATAATACTTAGGTATTGAAATCTTCATCTAGGTGGCATTAGTGGTTATAGTGTGCGGATTTTATTGTACCCCGTCTGCTAGGGCAACAGCTACACGTAATCTTGGTCTGCTTGACCTATGATGGCGGATGGCTACACGCAAGGTCAATAAGTCGGAGTCTTGGCATCTGTATGATGCTGTCGATCGCAGCGAAGAAACAATTCCAACTTCACCGCTATTATCAGCCTGCGAGGCTGTCTCATCCTTTGAGTGAAACACACATCGGGTTATGCTGTGCTGTTCTATGCCCCCCCCCCCCACAGATCCAGATGGTTAAATGCAGCGCAATCATCCATGATGGCTGAATAGAAGGGGTCATGATGAATGGATCAACCGGCAACGCATCCCCGGGACACGACAGAAAGCAAACACCAGCCAAATACGCCACGGAGCATGGTGATCAGACTCGCGGCACAGGTTCCAACAAGCCAGCTCATCCAAAGTTACATTGCATCCCCTTGCAAGACAACAAAGGATTCATCATTCCTTGCGTAAAGATATGATGAGGCTTGGGGGCTTGACGCTTGGCGGTCTCGGGCTCCGGGCTTGACCCTAGATTCTGGCACGTTGATCAGGGCAGCTTTATAATCTGGGGCGTACATACGGAGGTACAGTGGGTGTGCAAAA
>JABCKB010000367.1:0-19416 GCA_013184455.1 Fusarium continuum
ATTAAAATAAAATAAAATTATGCTTATAAGAATTAATTATTATAATAATATTATAAGGCGTTAAGACTATCACTAAGTAGGCGAAGTGGGGGGGTGGACCATGTGGTGGTGAGATACGATAGTCAACTTATCGCCCAACGTCATTCCGAACACCCACACGCAACTCCTACTTCAGAACCCTCCCTCCCCTCAACGCGGCGTAAGCTCTCAAGCTCACTCGCGCAATGGAGTCAATAGCGAGGATATCGAGCCTCATGGAGACTGGTACGTCTCTTCATTGAGCGCCCGCGCCGCATCTCCTTCTAAACTGACCGATTCCCTAGCGAGGGAGCTCACCCTTGATGCAGCCCAGGCGACGCGTGGTGTGCGCACGAGCTCACGGCCCCTGGATCGAAACCAGATGAGGAAGCTGTTGGATAGCCGGAACGAGCGCGAAGTTCTCGAGGGTCTAAGGCGCGTCATCGCGGTGCGTGGTGTTGTCCTCTTGGCCGTATAGCTTGGCGCTAATAATGATGAGGTAGATGATGTACCGAAACCACAAGACCCTACCGTTCTTCTCATCCGTCGTCAAGAATGTCGCCTCGCCCAACATCGAGATCAAGAAGCTTGTCTACATCTATCTTATTCACCATGCCGAACAGGAGCCCGACCTCGCCCTACTCTCCATCAATACTATTCAAAAATCCCTATCCGACCAGAATCCCCAAGTCCGAGCTCTCGCCCTCAAGACCATGTCAGGAATCCGAGTACCTGTCATCAGCCAGATTGTATCTCTCGCTATCAAGAAAGGTGTTGCCGACATGAGCCCCTACGTGCGGAAAGCCGCCGCCCTTGCGATTCCGAAGTGCCATCGACTAGACCCGAGTCAAGCGCCGCAGCTGATCGAATACCTTTCGAGTTTACTGGGTGACAAGCAATACTATGTCGCTGGAGCTGCTGTTTCGGCTTTCTTAGAGATCTGCCCTGACCGGATAGATCTCATTCACAAGCATTATCGCGCGCTGATCAAGCAAGTGGTGGATATGGACGAATGGAGCCAGCTGGCTACGCTACGACTAATGATGTATTATGCGCGCAAGTGTTTCCCCAGAAAGTCCCCATCTCCAGATGAATCTATCGAGAACTCCCAGGATCAGCAAGTGGATGACTTCTATGGCGAATCGCGACAAGGCAACCGAGGTCACGGATCCTCAGTGTTGGACCCAGACCTGACACTGCTGCTGAATGGCATCAGACCTCTTCTGCAGAGCCGGAACGCTGGTGTTGTTGTCGCCGTCACTAGATGCTATGTCGATATTGGAACACCGGAATATCTAAAGCAAGCTATTGGTCCCTTGATCGCCTTGCTTCGTGGAGCTCAGGACATTCAACAAACTGCTCTCTTCAATATCGTCTCTGTGTGTCTCATCCGGCCCTCAGACTTTGTAAAATATGCGAGTCACTTCTTGGTTCGGGCCACCGATCCCGCTCCTGTTTGGGAGTTAAAACTCGAGATTTTAACAATCATCTTCCCCCACAGCCCGCCTCACGTCAAGAGTCTTATTCTGAAGGAACTCGAACACTTCTCGCAGGGAACGAACAAGGCATTGGTTCGTGAAGCGGTGCGTGCTATTGGCCGCTGCGCTCAAACCGACACTACTACAGCTCCTCGATGTTTGAAGCTGCTCTTGGGCCAGATCACCAGCCTGGATGGTACTCTGGCCGCCGAGTCACTGACAGTCATTCGCCATCTGATACAACAAGATGTTCAGGGGCATGTCGGAACGGTGGTTCGACTGGCGAAAAACCTCGACTCAGCAACGGACCCCCACGCGCGTGCTACGATCATATGGCTCGTGGGTGAATTCTCGGGCCTGAATGGGGAGGACAACATCGCACCAGACGTTCTCCGTATCCTGCTCAAGGAGTTTACTAGCGAGTCACCGGTTGCTAAGCAACAGATTCTGCTCTTGGCAGCCAAGGTCTATCTGCATCACCTCAACCGCAAAAGTGAAGCGGAAAAGGAACAGGAGGCAGAGGAGGATCCGCCTATGGAAACCGACACTCATCCTGTTGTGAGGCTATGGGAGTATGCTCTTCTGCTTGTCAGATACGACACATCGTTCGACCTACGTGATCGGGCAAGAATGTATCGGTCCCTTCTGGCGGTTCCTCAACTGGCGACGTTAATGCTCCTTGCCGAGAAGCCCGCACCTCAGGCCCCGAGCCCATCTGAATCTCGAAAGGGATTCTTGCTGGGCTCTTCTACTCTGGTGCTTGCAGGCGGCGGCGGCATCCATGGTCTTCGGGGGTATGAGCCTTTGCCCGACTGGGTCGAAGAAGGACAGCAACCTTATCGCAGACTTCGAGAGCCTGAAAGCAGCCAAAGTTCCAGGTACGACGTCGAAAGAAGCACACTGCCTGCTAGTGACAGGCTCGATGAGGCAGCAAAGACGATCATGCCCAGCAAGGAAAACGGCACAGGCGAGGCAGTAGGTGCCAAGACTCTGGACGATTGGCTTGCAGAAGAGGAGCAAGAAAGTCAGGACACGGAAGAAGAGACAGAAGAGGAGTCATCAGAGGAAGAAGATGACGAGGAAGGGGAGGATGACGACGACGACGATGACGATGATGATGAGGAAGAGGAGACGGACAGCGAAGATGATGATGGGGAAGCTGATAGACTGGTCAAACCCTAATGTTGATAGAAAGCATTGTATAAGAGGCGCTCAACTTGGACTCACCCGAGTCTACAAGATCTGATCTAGTATCGTTCCAAACACAAACGCCCAACCTAATCACAAACAAGAACCAAACCAAGTCAGGCTATACCTATTTACCACCAAACTCAATCCAACCATATTCTTCTAAGCAGCCTGGGAATTTCCTACTTTTCTCTCCTCCCCTGAAGACTCGGGAGGCGTCTCGGCCTCGGTCGTCTTGTTTCGTCGTATATTGACGGCCATCTGAGGGAAGAACAAGCCGGGATGGAAAGCAGTCAACAGGAAGCCCGTAACGAGAACAAGCGAGCTATCGAGGACGAGGAAGCTGGGCTCATCCTGCATGATGTGGTTACCCCAACCGCCAGCCATTTCGGCAATTCTACATTCTCGCGTCAGCTGATGTAAGAACCAAGATATTGGGGATCTACGAAAAAGGGCACTTACCGATAGATGCAACGAGTGAGAATGGCCAAGTAGGCGCCGGTGACGGCAAAGGCAAAGCTTCGGAACCTCTTATCCTGCCAGACGCGGAGCGACTCAGGGGTAGCCTCCGGGCTGTGGATGTACTTCTTCACGCGGACGTAGTAGTCGGTGCCCATAGTGCCAAAGGCGAGAAGGACGATGACCTGGAGAACTACACCGGCGACGATGGTCCTGTTACCGTTCCTGGCGAGATCGGGCTCGTCGCGTTTGGCAGCTGCTGCGACGCCTCCGCCGATGGCTTGAATGATGAGGCATGATAGATCGGCGGGGAGGAAGATGCGCGGATACCAGCGAGGGTGGAAGCGTGAGAGGGACTGGTTGAGAGCGAGGGCGACGTGCTTGAGGGTGAGGTAGATGGCGGCGCAGATGAAGGTCGGGGCGATGATGATGCAGCAGATTTGGGTCTGGAAGGCTGATGATTTCCATGGGTTTGGGTCCATCTGAATACGGCCGATGTATCCTGAGGATCCGTTAGCATCGCGCCATAGTTTCTTTGCTCCCATTTGACGAGTTGCATTGCATAGTGCTTGCTGAGTTGAGCTGGAGAGACATACCGATCGTCTCAAGCAGCAAACCCGCTCCCAGAGTCGCAGCATATGTCCATGTTCGCTTCCAGATGCCTATCCCAACAGCAGAGAAGAAAAGAATTGCAAATGCAGTAGTAAAGAAGATACTGGATCCTTTGTTCGGGACGTAGCCCAGTACTGTGGCGCTGACAGGGCAGAGGTCGGTGATGTCGGTGCAGTCGTCGAAACTCGCCGGACGACGGGCGTATATTTCGTACATGATTGCGATTATCGAGTTGATGCGATGTTGAAGATGAAAAAGTTGAGACAAATAAATAATTGAGTAAATATTGATAGTCGCCTGGGTTCGCCTCCAGGTCTACGTATGACGACCTGCTCGTATAAGATGACCCTTTGACACCGGGCGCTAGTTTGGACTCAACATTCAGATTGGACAACGAAGAGGAAGAAGGGAAGAAAGCAAGATCAGGTTGAAGATGACTCTAGGATATGAGAATAATGTGGTAGGGCGCAAAGATATGCCGACTACCGTGCTGTGCTGTGCTGTGCCATACCACGGATCCATCATTGCTGACTCGATTACACCCCCAATTCCTCCGGTTTTGCGGACCTGCCTGCAGGCCGGGGTTCGGGACATGTACAATATCTCAGAGCAGATTTGCAGAGAAATGAGAGTAAAGGAAAGAAAATAACGTTACTGGTCGATTCGCAGGTTAAAGTGAAGTGAGCTAGTACTATACGGTAGTTTGATGATGCGAATACCAAGGCCCGGTTGGATTGCTTCCCGGGCGTAGATCTTTGGCCCGCTTATCGTCTAACAACGTCTGATGCCTTGTTGCTCGCATTCCTCGCACTTCTCGCGTTGCTTCGGATAGTCAGTCACCTTGGGCCCTTGGGGTGCGGGAGCACGCTTACAGCAACATCAAAAGTTGTCGTATATGAGCGTCTCTATCTCTAGTTGGCCTAGTCTCGCTTAGAATCGTGATCCATTTCTGGATACGCCCGAAAAGTGCGGATGCCAAATTATGTATCTGGCGGCCGAACCCTGGTGATGGAAGATCCAGAGCGTCGGGTCAAATCTGGTCCGGTTCGTTAGGTACCTAAGGTATCCATTGATAGCAGGACTTCGGTCCTTCTTAGATTGCCGATCCGATACTGCATCTTGAGTTTGTTTTGACTTATTTATAAAATCCAGATCTTGTTAATCATGTAGTACAGTACATACATGACAAGACCTAGTTGATGTATCATTCTGTGTAAAAAACAACCCGTTTGGTCAAATATACCAAGTCTTTTATCTTCTCCAAATGCTTTTATTCTTATCTATTCCCAGAGCATGATAATATAAGCCCGGGAGCGCCGCGCATAACAGGATGCTCTCTGCAAGCTCGATTATCAATCGCCTTGGACTTCTAGCCTAGCTCTGCTCCTCTTTACCGCCCAGATACCGGTACACAACCGAAAAGTCCCTCCCGCGACATGTCTCTTCCTTCTCAGCAGCCTCATACACCGCAAAGGCCGTCTTAGCCAGCTCCATCCTCGCACCCGCCTCCTCGGCCGCAACTATGGCCAGCCTGAGATCCTTCTTCATCAGCGAGATGCCAAACCCGCCTCTGTAGTCCCTGTTGGCCGGCGCGGTCTCGACCACACCTGCAACAGGATTGTTGACCTCGCTGGGCCAGCATCGTCCCGTACTCACGTTGATGACGCCCGCCAGCTTCTTGGGGTCCAAACCCCACTGCATGCCCAGGTTCATGGCCTCTGCGGTAGCGATGTTGTTGAGAGCCAGGAGGTAGTTGTTGGCCAGCTTGGCGGATAGACCTGCACCTTGTTCGCCGCAGTGAAGGACCTTCTTTCCCATGAGGAGCAGCACGGGCTCGAGACGGGGGATGAGAGAGGGTGAGCTGCCGAGCATGAAGGTGAGTGTTCCGGCAGTGGCGCCTACGACACCCCCGGACATGGGCGCATCGACAAACGTTCCTTGCCCAGCGGCGGATACAGTCTTGGCGACCTGGCGGGAAGTCGAGGGGTCGATGGTTGAGCAGTCGATAAAGACGCGGTCCTTTTTGGGCAGAGATGAAGTAATGATGGATTCGTAGACGCCCTTGACGTGCTGGGGTTCTGGAAGAACGGTGATGATGGTGTCCTATAGACTATGAGTGAAACTGGATACAGTAATGGTGAGTGAGTGAGATGAGACGAGACGTACAGCATCCTTGGAGGCGTCAAAAGCGCTTGCTGCCAGTTCTACTTGAGCCCCTGTCGAAGCCGCATTCATATCTGTTTCTAAACCCTTCATGGATTCTGGGTTGACGTCAAAGATGGATACCTTGTCTGAGGGATTCAACTTTGACTGGAGGTTCTTTGCCATTTGATATCCCTGTTGTGCCTCTGTTAGCACCCGATGTCTCTTGTCGTTGGTCCGCAGAAGACCTGTATACCATCTGTCCCAGACCAATAAAGCCATAATTGTCTAGTCGTCGTGCTGAACTGGCAAAGCCTCGACGGAGCACCAAGCTGCCGAGGCGTAATGAGGGTCTCATATTAGTTGGGTATGGCAAGGCGAATACAGCTTCAAGATGCGGTCGATGAGGTGTAGAGCAGTCAATGCTTCGCTTTATCACAAGGTCTATCACTTAAAAAAGCAGTCAGTGATTTATAAGAAACAGAGCCATCACGATTGAACAGACGAGATCTTGGCATCTCACTGAGACCGGTTGGCGTGTGGGGGAACTGGGTTACCCGAAAGACAGCCGGCCATTGCCGTACTTAGCCAGTGCTACCGAGTCTTTCTACAGAGTACTGGAGTTGGAGATTGTAAACCTAGGCGGAGGGAAGATGCGGGGAAGCCTTCAACAGGCGCCTCCTGGGCCTGAGCTGTGGGGGAACTCTAGGGACCGAGGGCACTAAAAGACGGGGCAGGACTCGCTACTGTAGGTAGACGTTGCCGAGTTTCCAGGGGTTGTGTCTTTCGACATCCATAACAATGATCGATATCTCATCAAGGACAGTGGGTGTCTTATTAGTTTTTGATTTATTTTGCCTTAACGTCTTTATACATAGTCCGATAGTAGTCGACACAGTCCACCTTTCTAAGGTCCTCTCATGTAGGCTGCTTCATCGTGTCCGCCTCGATTTCTGTCGTCTCTCAAAATTTTCATTCAAGCAAAGTGAAAACCAATCAAGCAAAAAGCCTGGACTTGACCAACTTATCTAATGTTGGCGGCTTCCAGACCAAAGGGGTATGTATGTGCAATGGGAAGAAAGTTTGGTAATAAAAGTTGATGTAAAAAGGTGAAAAGAAAAGGTTGGGCATAGTGATGTGTGGTATAGTAAGTAGTAGTGAAAGACAGTGGAAGGGCGTCGTCTTGCCGGGATGCTACTCTGAACATCCTATTTTGACAACGTAGGGGTAGGGTTGGGTAGTGATTCCGTTACTTGAATGAGACGAAACAACAGAAAACGAACTGCAACCAGAAAGAAGAGAAGAAAAGAAAAAAACAAGAGCCGCGCCGATCCAATCCGCCTGTTCCATATATCTCTCAGCCATGGTAATTACGGGATTATTCAGGTCCCGACTAATGGCCTAATTTCCGAAGACATGACAATTCGTAGCTTAGATAAAGTTCATGAGCCAAGGAACAATGGCGCTGTCAACTCGTTAGCGATCATATTATTCACTCGCTTCTTCATCACCTGTACTTACCCAACTGCAACGGTGGCACCCAGTCCAAGCAGTGCTCGGTTCTTGACCTTTTCTTTCCGTAGCTCCGTCTCCGTCTTAACCTTCTTTGATCTGGGTTGCGCCTCTGGCGCCTTCTCTGTCTCATCCTCATCCTTGTCGCCAACGGAGATGTCGGCAGCCTTTCGCTTGCTCTTCTTAGCAGAAGCTGGAGCTTCCTCAACCATGGGCTCTTCTTGTTGTTCTTCACTCTCGTCCTCCTCCTTGCTCTTCTGAACCATTTCCTTAGCCGCTTCCATCATCTGGGCAATCTCCTCGGCAGTCGGGGGCTCGCCAGCGGTGGGAAGAGGAAGCTCGACTTCAGTGATTGTGTGCTTGGTTTCGACGCCGGCATCGTCCGTAGTAATATCCTCTTCGATATGAACCTTGACCTTGGGGTCCTCTTCTCTGGGCTCCAGAACAATAGCCGGTTCGAACTCGGTAGATTGCATGACGATGTCGTTTTGCTTAGTCCCCTTGACGTCGGGCTCAGCTCCAGCCGCACCATTGACGAGGTCAGTCTTCTCAGCCACGGTCTCGACAGTCTCAAGCTTGGCGCGGGTGCTTCGCTTTCGAGGCGAGGCAGGGGCGCGTCTTGTACTCTTGGTAGGGCTGGCGGAGCGACGCGAGCGGGTACTTCGAGGAATGGCTGATGGAGTAGGAGGAGCCAGCACAGGCTGCGAGGCCTTGACAGGGTCAAATCTAGGAGGTGCGGTAATATTCTTGGCAGGTGAGTCTGGACCACTTGTCACAGAAATCTTAGCGGGATCAAGGAGAGCGCGGATCCAGGGAGCAATCTTGTACTCCTCAGCGAGGGCGAGAGCCTGCTCCGGAGGAATCCAGATGTTGCCAGCAGTCTCTTCAGGGCTCGTAGTCACTAGAGACTTGATATACCTTCGCTCTGCCTCCTCGTCGGACGCCTCAGCGTAAGGAAAGCTGGCCTTAAACATGCCGGTCGCCGAGACGTAACCATCAAAGCTGCGTCGCATCAGGAAATAGCTGGGAGGGCTTGACTTGAAGATGCCCGAGACGATGCCCTTGGGCAAGGGAGCTCGAAGATGCGCGTAGTCGAAAACACCAAGGGCGGCCTGTTCGGTCTCACCGGTGCCGACCATCTTAGGTGTCAGCTTAGTCTGTCCGAGGCGTCTACGCGCGACCAAATCCGCATCTGGGAACAAGGGTGAGCATGCGAACTCATAATACCGGTATAGCTGGGAGATGTTTACATTCAGGAATGGCCTCGGTCATGAGGGGGTTGTGCTTGGCGGGCAAGGTGCGCTCATGTTGGGAGGCCATCTTGTTTGATGCTCGATTGCAGTGGGAGAAAGTCGGGCGCGGCGCGAGCGGTTTGGATTACCTCAAGAATAGACAATCGAAGTGTAATCGCCGTACGATGATGGTGTGCCTTATATGGCGACGCGCAAAGGGGATTAAAGTAAAAAAGAAGAGCCTGTGAAAGATTGAAAAGTCGTGTCAGCTGTATTGATCTTGGTGCATCGTGATTGATCTCGCGCAGGCTCGCAATCGGGTGGAACGGGCCGCGGTAGGATTGGCTTTTTAGACGTACCGTGCCAGGGCAAGGCTTAATTCATCCAGTGTAGAAAAGGAGCCTTGAAGAACATCAATCGCGTTTCAGGCAATAAAATTGGTGAGAAACCGGCAGCGAGAGCGGTGCTTCGCCGTCAATAGAAGAAGGGAGGGGAGAAAAAGATGATGTAGATGAAAGTGAAAAAGGATCGCGACAGGCTCGACGAGGGAAGAGCTGAGATGGGAAGCCAGTCGCGCAAATTAGATGCTCGATAGCGTCGAGTATTTTAGCGGTATTTTAGCGGGAGGCCCTGCTGGGCGGGCTCTCCTCAAAGAGGATTAGGGCGTGATGAAGAAGTGGGGTACTGCGTGATAGATTGGTACTGCCACCTGCGTGTAATCCAAGGCGGTTAAGAAGTTGCTTGTTAACCTTTGATCAAATTGTCCCCATTTCTTAGTGCACCTGACTACCTAAAGAGGATCCCCCTGCCAGCAGCGCAAGAGTACGTACCTCCTTTTTACGTGACCCTTTTTATATTTCTGCGGCAGATCTGTCTGGCGGCATTTGGCTGATTTGATCATGTCTTTGTTCGGGCAGGTAGCGAACCAAGAGACAGCATCTGAGATTACATCTTTCCTAACGTTAGTCAAGCCTGTCAGTCTCGTTCCATCGCTTTCATGGTTCATGGTGTCGTCTTCGATATGCTACTAGCCAGGAGGGCACGTGGGGAAACTCTGTTCTAGAGTCTGCCAGCAACTCTTCTGCCGCCCCTAGCAACCAGACCAGAACAGACCAGCCCAACAGTCCAGCGCCAACCAAACGTAGATCTTCAGGGTGAACTACACCCCCAATGAGTCCCTGGGGCCCCCTGGGCGTGGTGTCATGTTCGCTGCGCCCGGCGCGCCAACAGGCGACTGCTTGTTCAGAACGCGGGGAAATAGGCATGGGTTTGGGTTCATTCAGGTTGCGGTGCGGCGCCATGAGACGGGCTTGAGCTGGAAGCGAAACAATCAAGATACCCGCACGGCATGTAGGGGCCTTGACGGGCTAGACAGGTAAGGTCACTGAAGCGAGACAATGAATGGGCGCTGAGTCTCACCCTCGCTCGACTGCTGTGTCCGGCGATTGATGGGCTGCGACCGGCTGCGACCTTGACGAATGACGATGTACCATGCCACTTATCGCGCGTCAAGTAACTTCGGTATGCCAGCGTGCCTTCGGCTGATCGCCCTTTACTATACCTGAGCTGCGAAGTATGCAAGACGTTCAAGGGAATCTAATCGAAACGAAGAGATCGGAGCTATCCATGGTCTACCTAGGTGCCCCAGCTCTACGTGTTCTTACAGCAAAACATTGAGGTTTGCTACATGTACCGTGGGTATCTTATTGTTTGATGTCGCTCAGGTCTCGGATTAGTCGACGTGCATTTACTTGCATGACAGCAACGCGGAGGTGGTGCATGATGATCCATGATTTGTCGGTCCACACGTTCAAAGACTTGGTGCTTTGCAAGCTATCAAGTTGTCCAGCGAATGCCGTACAATAGGATTAAGGGATGAGCTGTTGGAAAGCCTAAGCAGGTGAACTTCAAGCCTTGTAATGGATGTCACCCGAGGGGCAGGTAGGCAGTTCTGACAAGGCCTATCCAGGAGCTAGTTTGTCCTCTTCCCATCGAACCTCCTTGATCGCTTCTCATCTTACAGTGATATGCTGGCAAGCAAAGTCTCAGGGCTGTTGTTAGGTGCTACTTGAAATCAATCTAACCGAACCTGTCTGCTGGTTATCCATAGCGTTTCCAGTCTTTCCAAACGCTGCTTGCTCACGACTCAAAACAGACTCACAGCCGCAATAAATCACCCAAAATAAGCCTCATCCTCCGGTCTCACCTTGACTTGAACCCCTGAAGACAACGCATTCCCCTTAACAATCGACAGTAGCCATTGGCGTCGTCCTCCGCATATCTGACCTGAGATCGCTCAGGAACCCAATTAAAACAGCCCCTGGGCCCCACCACATTAGCCTACCACAGTGACCGCCCCTAGATTGCGCTGCAACACCGCCCTGTGGGAAAGGGAAGCCCCTCTATCGTCACCGCCCGGCAACAAATGGAAAGCCCCTCCACTCCAAAGCCCGCCCTGACCCAAGGACCAAGCTCACCTCTCTACCTTGGCTGGATCAACGAGTAAGCTTCCTTCTTTTTCCCTTTCTCTCCTCTTCTTCTTCCTTTTTCTTACTCAACTGTCAATCAGTCTACTTACCTAACCTTTGCTTAGGTAGCTTCTCACGACTTGAGCTACCGCATCCTCCGCTTCTTCATCACCCCGCCTCTTTGCCATCAGCCTCGCCCCGCTCCCGCTCACCCACCATGGCTTCTCACGACGATGATACTATGCCCGAGGAGACTCAGGGCTACAAGCTCTCTCAGCCCAAGCAGAGTCTGGCTGAGTACCAGCAGATGGGTGGGTGCACTTTCTTTTTCCTGCTTGTGCGTCTGGCGTGTGATGGAGGCTCTGCGGCACGCACAGCACATGGCCCCTGGGCATGTGGTACTGTCTCGCAACATGGCACCGACATGGCATGATACTACTTTGTATGATATGTCTCGTTCTCTTCTGTGTGCTATGTCTTTAGCTGTACCTATAGAGCAAGAATGTCTTGAGTACTAGAACTTGCACATGGGGTCACGCTTTAGTTCCTAGCCTGCTGCCATCCCACTTACCGCTTGAACGAAGCCAATTGCCGCGGTAACAGCCAATGCTAACACCTCTTTTCTTCAGACGCCGGCGATGAGTCTCTCCAGCGATACAAGGAATCACTCGGTCTCGGCGGCGGCACAGACATCTCCGACCCCAACGACCCCCGAGTCTGTGTCATCCTCTCCCTGACTATGGACTCTCCCGGCCGTCCTCCGGTCACAATCGATCTCTCTACTCCCGGCAGCGAGACCACCCTCAAGGACAATCCCTTCACCATCAAGGAGGGTGCCAAGTTCACCATGAGCGCCAAATTCAAGGTTCAGCACGAGATTCTCAGCGGTCTTCACTACGTCCAGGTTGTCAAACGAAAGGGCATCCGTGTCTCCAAGGACTCTGAGATGATTGGCAGCTACGCTCCCAACACCGACAAGCAGACCACCTACGTTAAGAAGTGTAAGTCTTTATTGTCTCAACCATGGGCGAAAACCAATTGTTGACGCACCTTTAGTCCAGGAGGAGGAGGCCCCCACCGGCATGCTCGCTCGTGGCCACTACAACGCCATCTCTAGTTTCGTGGACGATGATAAGAAGAAACATCTCGAGTTTGAGTGGAGTTTCGACATTGCCAAGGACTGGTAAACGCTGACGCCTTGAATGCGCGGACCAACAACACAACGCGAAAACATATATCACACAAGTCATGAGATAATGAGATACCTGAACATTGGAGAAGAATCTACACAAAAAAAACTCATAAGTTAAAAGAAAACTTGGGCCGGAGAAAGGTGGTTGCTTTGTTTCTTATCATCATCTACTCGTCAGTGACGAGATAGTACTTGGAGCTCAGTTTAGAGCCTCGACACCACATGAGAATAAAAAGACATATATACATCAAGCTCTATGCTATGCAACTCTATCTGTCATTTCGAACCCGTGAATGCCTGCTTTAAAGACATGGTATCATGTTGATGTGAATATCGTTAAGCCCGAGCTCGTGGCTCCAGGGCGATGCATGTATTGGAAGGTTGAGGGTCATTTATAAGAAGTAGTCTGGTAAGGCATTACCGTCGGCAGACTTTTCGTTACCGGGTTGAAGGTCCTTATGCACATCATTCTCGGGAGCGGCTGCAAAGACGTTGAAGAAACGTTCACCCGTGTCACTGACTTCGAGGACACTGGCCATATTTCCACAACGGTAGCAGTAGTTGGGTGCACTCCAGACAGTGCTAAGACGGTCATCATAAAGGACCTGGAAGCCTTCTTGGCAGAGCTGGTGGGCGCGTAGGATATGCGACATGTTGTTGACAGCTAGGAATTTCTTGACAACCTGCGCTCCAAAAGTATACCCCGCGCCGCGGGGCGAAAGGGAGAACTCGTCGCGCTCAGGGTCAGGATCAGACCAGACGAGATCAGCCATAGGACCCTCATGGGGGATCTCGCGGAAACGATCTATAATCTTGATCTGATCGATGGAATGAATAGAGGGGGAGAGACCTGAGTCATAATGTCAGTAAGGCTGGCCCCTTTTCACCAAGTTACGATGCGATTATTACCTCCGTGGACGCAAAATATTTGGTCGTTGATTACAACGCTCAAAGTCAAAAAGTCAAACATGTCGGTAAAGTAGTGCCACACATTGGCATTGCCGTATTTGCGCGAGCACTCCGTGTAGAAGCCATATGACTGCGTAACACCGCGCGACTCATGATTTCCACGGATCAGGTGCACGCGATTAGGGTATCGTAGTTTTAAGCATACGAGTAACGATATTGTCTCGACACTGAACATGCCACGATCAACGTAGTCTCCTGTTATGCCCCGGGTTGGTCAGCAAATGTCCAATCTTTCCATATTTCAAGCTCGTGGGCGGTTACCAAGGAACAGGTAGTTAGTGTCGGGGCAATAGCCGCCGATGCGGAAAATCTCGATAAGATCGAAGAACTGGCCGTGAATATCTCCAACAACAGTAATGGGCGCGCGGACATGGACGACGTTGGACTCGCGCATAAGAAGCTCTTTCGTCTTGGCGCAGATGGCTTCGATGACGGACTCGGCAAGCAACTCCTTGTTATACAAGCGCGAGATGCACTCGTCAAGATCGACGGACGCTGGGTCAAAAACGTGAGCCTGGGAACCTTTCCGATCCAGAGCGGCGCTTACAAGGTAGCCCAGGCATGGTGGAATATGGAAATCGTTTCTATGGGTGCCGACAGGTTAAGGTGACCGATGAGGTGACTTTGCAAGTATTATCGTAAGGATCGATGACCGTATGTTGAAGCGTCGGTATCATTAAGGGTGAGGACGTCGAATTCGGCTCCTGGCAAGGATGATGTCTGGAGGTGAGCTCGGTGGTTGTACCAACATGATCGGGACCAAGACAGTTCAGTTCACATGGGCGCAGGGCGAAGACGGTCGATGGTAGAGTAAGCGCAGTGGCAGTGAGAAATCGAAGGCTCGTGATTCAACGGCAAAAAGAAAGGTATGTCCGTACAGTCGTAGACGTTGATTACATATACAGCATCATGGTGGTGATGGTGGTGGGATGTGCTTTTTGGCGGTGGGATGTTTTAGCTGGCATAGTGGTGGTTTGCTCAGCCGCAGGTTGCTGATCACGGCGCCTCGGTGGGAAAATGGCCCGGCCGACTCCCCACACTTCGACCATATATTGGACGGAGTGATGAGATATTGTATTCCTAGTGACTTGGCTATCGTCTTATATTTGGACCTGAAAATTGTTCAACTCGAAGCTAAGCTGATGAGGCATTACGGATAAAGTTCAAGAATGAAGGTTAAGGACGAACGCCGGGTTTCGAAACCAGTCATACGAGTTTCCAACATGAAGCCAATTCCATGTTAATGGCATTGATCTCATGAATAATACCATAGCCACCGTAACACGAAGAGCTTGTCTAGTTTCTCATGCAGGACTGTGCATCGAGATATCTGGCGCATGGCATCCAGCAAATTC
Source organism: Fusarium continuum (assembly GCA_013184455.1). Lineage (NCBI taxonomy): Eukaryota > Fungi > Ascomycota > Sordariomycetes > Hypocreales > Nectriaceae > Fusarium > Fusarium continuum. The sequence goes on from JABCKB010000367.1 coordinate 14,626, forward strand.
GAAACAATGTAATGAGCTAAACAAGAATGCTGAAAATCCATTTAGTTACTAACGTTATCATACAAATGACAGTAGATCAGCAATGAGGTTGCTACAATGCGGCTGTCTGTTTAAAGACTACCTAAGGTAGGACTGGTAGTATAATAGATACAGTCTTGCCTACCTATATGCAATATTAGATCGCAAGGAACGGCCTTCACGTTTCGCGAAACGCTTTCCTTTATAGCGATGTACGCCAAGAATGAAGCACTACTGCTAAGTACCTACGCTGCAATGGAAGCCCAAAGTTTATATCAGTTTCAACCTTCCTCCACGACTCCAGGGGTGGTCCGTGCGCACGCGACAACCTCAGCATCACCATCCACCAATGACTATCATCGCCATCAATATCCTGCCTCTGATAATTGAGCCTCATCACCAATTTCAAGGCCGCCATCACGTACTCGGAGCTCGGCTGTCTTATCAGGCCCCTTCCCTCAAGGATCCCTGAATGAAGCCTCTCTGATATACCCAGAGCAGGTTCAGGGAGGGGGCTTTCGCATGCCGCGACCGCGCGCTGGCAAGCTTGGGCTGTAGCATCCCAAAGCATCACTACCTTATCTCACTCGCAGTAACAGCATCGCTTCACCTCAGTCGCGCCGAGATTCCTGTTGTGAGACGTACCACAGTGTTACCCAAGTCAGCCTCAGACCGCTTGTTCAACTTGATTCCATTCAGTCGTGGCCGCGCCTGAGTATCGCATCGCATCCTGCCGGCCAAGTGCCCGTCACTCTTCTTTGACATCCCACGACGGTATAGACGCTACAGCGTTGACTAACCTGTGCCTTTTTCTTCTTCTTTTTTGGCATTGTTTGACATCAGGATAGTGTCCTATTTGATTAAGTCCACTCTTTGCGCACTTTACTTGGCCTCCTCAGTCATGCCTAACACGGCACCTGGCCAAGCTCGGCCAGACGAGGCTCGATGCTATAACTGTGGCGGTTCTGGTCATTGGGCTGTCGCATGTCCAGAACCTACCAGAGAAACTCCAGCGTAAGTGTCGAGTCCTTTGAGCCTTGTCTAAGCCTTGGCAGTCTCAGTGTTAACTCGTGGGCAGTGGTCTCGCAGCTTGGAGAAATGCCAATACTACTGGGCATGGAGGGAATAGGGAGCATCACGGCGGATCGAAGAAGTCCAAAGGACCTATCATCACCAAATACACACCTGCCCCTGTTCCATCACCAGCACCAAGCGTGTCTCGATATGGCCCACCACCAGGTTATGGTCCTCCGCCTGCACCCTACCCAGCGGGGGTTCCCTCCTATCCTCCCCATTATCCTCCCTACGGATCTTCAGCGCCTAGTTATGCGACTGGATATTCACCTCCGGGCTTCTCTCATCCGTATCCACCACCTTCCTACGGTGGCCCTCCTCCAGGTCTTCCCGCTCCTCCCAGACCTCCTGGTACCTATGCTTCTCCTCCGCCACCTCCTCAGCCCCCAGGACCACCACCCCCATATCCACGTCCATATGGGCCTCCTCCAACACCCCGACAAGGCCACGCACCATACACTTCACAACATCATTATCCTCCTTATCCTCCACCTGTTTCGGCGCCATACGGGCAGCACGCGCCGCCACCCTCATATCCACCACCGTATCCTCCTCATAGCGCACCGCCTACGTATGGGCATCCTCCACCTTCTCGGCCTCCTGTTCTGTCTCCCGCACCACCTCCTATACCACGTCCGAATCGATCATCGGGATCACCTCCTGTGCCACGCCAAGGTTCTGCCTCAACATTGCCTTTACCTGCTTCCTTACCGCCAAAACCTCCTCTGCCTCCAAAACCTCCCCAACCCAACCAGCATGTACAGCCTAATAGGGCTCGTCGGGACGTCCCTGATCATTCCCGTGACCATCGAAATAAGCGCAAGAATGACCGCCATAATCGTAGTCACGACAATCGACAGAAGAAGAACCAACCTCATCCTCGACAAGAACAGAAACCACAAGATGGCAACAACCGACGCTCTGGGCCGAAGACACCCAATCTTACCAAACCTGTCTCATCCCCAAAACAAGAAGAGCAGAAGGCTTTGACAAGTCCTACTAAGCAAAAGCCAAGTACACCTGCTGGAACACCTGGAACTAAAGAGGCTCAAGTTGAAACCCCTAGACCTGATTCTTCACAGAGACCAGACACAGTACCCGAGAAGACTACCGAAGATGAATGGGAATGGGAAAAGAAGGCCATCTTCAAAGAGGCAGAAACCCACCATCCACCGGACGAAGTTGGCAAGCCGTTGCCCGCAGTATACAATGATGAGGTGCTTCTTCCTAGAAAATGGGATGCGAAATGCATCGAATCGGATTATGTCCAAGCTGACAATATCGAGGAATATGTCAAGCCGATACATGAAACCCCGTATTGGCCAGACATCGAATTCGACCCCGCGTTTGTACGGGACGGCAAGCTTCCTAGCGGAGACCCCCTGTCTGAGCTCCCACAGAGAGCTGATGAAATCGCTCGGAGTGAAAGCTCCGAAAGTGGAGAGGTCCATGAGCAACACTCCAAACGAGGTCACTCAAGTGACGGTAACCCTATTGAACGACCTTTGAAGAGACAGAGATCAGAGAGCTCTTCCAGAACAACCCGCAAAGGATCACACGACGGCCATTCAGGCTTGCGTGCTACGTACGATCCCAAGAGGCGCAGGTCACGTCGAGATAGTTCCGAACACCGAGCTACGGAGTTCCGCAAAGTTGACGACCATCGACGATCTCTAGACCGGCATCATCGAGATCGGGACAGAGACCGCAGCCGTGGCCGTAGTCGCAGCCGCAGTCGGACACCAGCTTCACGGAACTCCTCTGTATCCGTCGCATCGTCAGGGCTAGATTCTTTGGAAGCCGAGTTGCTGGGACGAGATACCAAGGCCAAGACTCCTGAAGAATCCCCGAAACGGAAGCCGTCAATGTCCGGGTTAAAGCCCAAGCGTCGTCAGACGAAGCTCGATTCAGCTTACAGGTAAGCCACGATGTTGTCTTGTAAAACATGCACAGCTGACATCGGAACAGTCGCCGTTGGTAGGCCACATGCGTGCCACGGCTTTTAAGCTACCGGTTCCTACTTCTTAACCTCTACTGGTACTTGATGTTTTCTTTATTTCGTTCACCAACTTGGGACTGCAACTCTCACATTGCATACGTTCCCTGTATCTGGGCCAGGCACTATTCCCTTTTTTTTCTTTTCTATATCTCCCTCCAGACTCGGGCTATGGTTCAGTTCTCCTTTTGGGGTGGCGCTTAGGTTCTGGAGTATTATTTTTAACGATCATCATGACCAAGGTGCATGGCTGGCGTATATCATTCACGAGGTATGCGTGGATCGTTCTTAATCTTACTATTCTCCATCGCAACATACTTGAGATCCTTTTCCACTATCCTGCTGTCCATAATATCGGCCATTTTGTTCCTTGGCTGCCCGAGTTCATTCATGATATCATAATCATGGCTTGTTGGTGTATCGTCAACCAACAACATTGTGTGCCTGGCCGTTTCCCCTGCACCACTCTCTCCTCGCAATTTGGTCCGCTCAAGTGAAAGTCATGACGTCCTAGCCTTTCCGGCCGGGCGTCAACATCGGCCAGTTAACCAATTGACGAACAAGGCAGATGCGTAAATTTCTGCGTGGTTTACGTAGCACCCACACTGCAAATTCCCATGGAGTTCTACAATGATACGATGCTGAACATCATATGGGTTGATTAGAGTGCGGTAGTCCAACCAGGGGAAAGCAGGCAGAACTCGCTGAGCTACAGCAGGATGCCTACAACACCGCCATTATAAGGTTAGGAGTTGGGCCGTCGTCAGCCTTTCTCTTGGTATAGGTTAGGAGTTGCATCTTCCACTAACAGTTGTAGATTGCGACTTGGCATATCCTATCTGCCTGTGCAGCAAAAACTTAAAGATCTACCTTGTTTATCTATCGACAGTTCTTGGTATAGGTTCGAGCAGTTTCTAATCTGTCCAGATGGCTCTAGGTTAGTCCGAGTAAGGACGCAGATAAACGTGGACAGTGTTCTTAAAGTAACAAGGTAGTTGCAAATATAGGTATTGCTGCTATCAATTATGTCTATTCACCTCTAAGAATCTTAGTTTTTGTCTATAAATTTTTCTTCTAAGTGTTTTAGTAGTAGACTATGATACTCAAGGATATTTACAAGGATTTAAATACAATGGTAAGATGTTGTAATTATATATCGCAGCACAGTATTGCCTCTAAGGGAGAATTATATAGATTTACAATGTTGTTCTCTTTCTCTCAAGGCGTTGGAATTACAGTGTATTTCACAACGCGTCAGCACCAGGGATCTGAAAGCAGCGTCTGAATCTAAAAATATATTGCATTAAAGATGACAAGACAATCACATTAAAGCCGTTTTTCGAATATGGAGGCCATATCTAACGGCGGTTTCTGACAAAGTGCGCCTATGAAGCGTATTCCTACCATCCCATGATGCATGTACATACTGTTTTGCCCAAACCTCAACAGTGGGTAGCTTGCTGAAGCGGATACAATGCCAAAATTCGACGCCGGAAATCAATCATACGGTTTCACCCGATGACATTAATGGTTATAGAGCACAAAAAATGGTGATGGCACGCCGCTCAAGTTTCAAGATAGCTTCAAGACGGCAGGTCCGCCTTCCTCACCTGAGGTTAGCAGCGGATAACTTGCGACAGCCATATATCAGGCTACTTTTGTTACCCGTTGTTAACCGACTTGGTCTCATGGTCTAACGGTCA
>JABCKB010000368.1:0-61979 GCA_013184455.1 Fusarium continuum
GTTCTTACAGCCCGCACCATCCCTAAATGCTCAGATTTATTCTTACCTCTAATAAAACTTTAATAAGGGATTAGTATGCATTTAATTTAGACGCGTATTTGTTTGGCTTATATACAATACTAACCCACTTAAGAAACGCCACATAATAGAGCCTAAGGGGCAAGTAGTAGGTATCAGATAATTCTTAATGCTTCCAAGAAACAAATAAAAAACGAAAAAAAATCCCAAGCATTTCGGGGATAGATTACTTAGTAAGTCGATTCTAGAGAATTGGTAATCCACCAGAGTCAAGGCTAGCCACTAAGTTCTGGCCCCCAAACTTTACAATGCACGTATTGGATCTATTCACCAGTGGTAATGTTTTTGGTCAACAAGGTGAAATTATTAGGTTTAGGATTGTCTTCCAGCGTCTCACATGTGCTAAAGTAGACATATCTTTGTGTGCGTTTAGTGCTTGTGATAATATCAAGGCATGATTTGTTGGCTGATGCCAAACAAGGCTGGCTGAAAACCATTGGGCCATAAAACTGTCAAGTGGTTTAAGTAAAGCATCAGGCCTCACTTTTTTATCTAAGAAAGAACATGCTTGTGTTAAAGAATTAAAAGAATAGGAGGAACTCGGCTGATTTGTCCGAATTAATGCAGCCTGAACCATCCCTTCACCCGAAATTGCCGAGATAATCAGTATCAATTCTGTAGATATAATAATAGATCGTATAGCCTTCAAAAGTTCCGCGTGCCATTGAGTTGTTCCAAGACTAGGAGCAAGACACATGCGGGCATTATGCCCCTTGAAACAGCCATGGGCTACCCTAGTCAAACACGTTTCCGGGATTGTCGTCTGAAATGGTTTAAAGTCCCCGAAACGTCAAGTACCCCTAGACGCTGGCTAGTCGCTTGATACGCTGTAGATAACGAATTATCCTTCAGTCAAAACTTCGCTAAGTAGAAACTAAAACAAAACTACAAAACGCGCAAGGGTTGGAGATCAAGCCAAGAACTGCCACGCCGGCACAGTCGGGAAAATTTGTTAGAGGCGTGTTTCTGGATTGGCGTTTAGTGACGCAAGTAATGTTTTGATCGACCGTGAAACAGTGATTGGTAGTATTGTATTGAAAATCATTCGATGTGTCATCGGGAATAGCCGTATTGCAAGAGCTGATCTGACAGGCAGTTTTTGACGTTTGCTAGAAATGAGTTCCTTCTTTGGGCTGAAGTTACCCTTTCGTAAACCCGTGAAAAGTAACTATGGTACCTATATTAGAAAACGAAGGTTGAAATAGCTATTTGTAAGGGCATGGTGGTATAGATGATCACAAAACCGCAAGTAACCAACAAGTAGACATCCTCTTGCCCCGTTTCCAAAGCTTCGGGGAAAATTACATCCTAGAAGATTACATAGTAATACAATTTCTCTACTCTGTACTGGATGGATTCTTCACGCATAACTTTAGAGGATAGTTGCCCCCTCAACCTCAGACTCGTCAGTTTGTCTTTCCCGTCTCGAACTTTTCACGGCACACCTTTACATCTAGGGTAGGGGTTTAAGCTAAGATCTTAAGCTTAGCCAGGGATGTCACAGCCAGCTATGCGAGTCAACCAATAAGCAGGAGGTCGCTTAGATCCATGGGATTAATGCGAATGTTAATGAAAGACTGCCCTCCCTGATCTCCACCACTCCGACAAGCACATCCATACATCACAAATCTCAACGCGGTTGGCACTAACTCGTGAGTGGAAGTGATTCACTCACAAGTACTAGAGCGCTCCTGACTGAGCAAGAGATCGCTCAGAAGCAGCATCGTGAGGTGTTGGTATTGAGCTTTCAGGTTGTCAATTAGACGGGCGAGCAGAACCACCACGGCTTTAAGTTCAGTACAATTCTTATAGAAAATCCGTCAAATCGACGCCTCAAAAGACCACTCGGGTTACCAAGAGTAGATGTCGCAGGCTACGTCGCTTATGGGTGTCGTTCCTAAACACCTGAGCTAGGTATCACAGCAACCCTACCGTCGTTTTCGGAAATAGAAGATTCAAAGGTTAATACAACCGAAGTTTTAAATCATTACTTCCTAGGTCCTAGGTCCAAGAAGCCTTTCAAATGCGTTGAAACGTGTATCGACTCTGAAGCGAATATATCCACTTTGAAGTCTGGAAATCAGGCCCGTTTATTGACCCATGTTCAGTTATGGCCGGCGTCAAACTTCCCCTTCACACAACCTCCACTCTACTTTGAGACAGGGGCAGTAACAGATATTCGAAGAAAGATTTAAGCATATTAATAAGACTCGGATCTAGAATGTATATATATTCTCACAATTTGGCTTCGTTTGTTATCTTGTCATCATCAGCCTCAGTCTCTTACAAGCAAATTTTCTCTTCTTCAGGTCCTGGTGATCATTTTAGTTGTCTTGCTTCTTATTCTTGTGCCGGCACATTTGTTTTTTTTCTTCTTCATTTCTGGTCAAGATGCATTCATTTCCGATCCTTGTGTTTTCTTCTTCTCTTTTCTCATTGGCCCACGCTCATTCGGCCATTCTCAACGCCCAGGGCCTTGATGGATCTCCTGCTAGTGTTGGATTCCAAGGTATGTGCATTCATATCAGTGATCATCGATATGCTAATCAATAGTGCAGTTGACCCTGAGATTGCCCGCAACTGTATTACCATCAACCCTTGCCAACAAGATGCCACTATCATCCGTGATGCTGAGATCACGGCCAACATTGTGAACCAATGCGGCCGTACCGAGCTGTCCGGCAACATCGACGTCGGCGAGAACACTGAGAATGCTATCGCGGCTGGCGCTGTGACCCAGGTTGAGGCAGGAGGTGAGATCAGCGTGACGATCCATCAAGTGAACGCGGATGGTGCTGGGCCTTACGTGTGTGATCTTGATGAGAGCAGCAACACCGGCATTATCACCCAGGTATGTCCTCAGTACTAATATCTGCTACTTATGGGGTTGCTGACAGAAGAGTCAGAACCTGACAGTTACCAACAATGTTCCTGGAACGAATGGGCTCTCGCAAGTCAAAGAGCAGGCATTCAACATCACTGTCAAGATGCCCGATGATCTCAACTGTATTGGAGGTAAACAAGCCAGAATTCTTTCTAGCATACCACCAACTAACCATCATCAGCATCAACTGGCAACATCTGCACTGTGCGATGCCGCAACAACGCTCTGGCCGGTCCCTTCGGTGGCTGCTTTGCCGTCCAGCAGGTTGACACTGAAGAAAAGACAAACTCACCGCAAACGATCCAGACTGCCCAGAAGCTGAAGGCAATTGACGCTCAGGTGTTGCAGAATCAAGCTGACTTTCCCGACTCTGTGAAAGCCAATGAGAATGCCAGCTCTGACGAGGCTGAGCAGAACCGCGCCGCTGTTGATGCCCTGCTTGGCGCCTCGATCGTGACTTCATCGTTTTCACAGGAAACACCCACTGTTTCTCTCGGACGCCAGCCAGATGCTACCAATACTCCTTCTAGTGGTGATGATGGCGACAACAACGGTGGCAACAACGGTGGCAACAACGGTGGCAACAACGGTGGCAACAACGGTGGTAATAATGGCGGTAACAATGGAGGCAATGCCGGCGGCGATCAAGACCAAGGTCAGGACAATGGTCAAGATGATGGCCAGGGCAACGGACAAGACGGCCCAGGTAACGAGCAAGGCAACGGCCAAGGAAATGGTGGAAACAACGGCCAGGGTGATCAAACCGGCGACAACAACCAAGGCGGCAACAACGGCAACAACGGTAATAACCAGAATGGCGGCGGAGGCTTTGGAGGCAACAATGGTAACCGGTTTGGTGGTGGCGGCAACTTTGGTGGATTTGGGAACGCAGGAAAGACCAAGCGAGATGTATCCAACTTGCGATGGGCCAGGCGGTTCTTTAGCCACGACAGCTACTAGTTATCCAACTGTCAGGCGAGGATCTCAACAAAGGCACATCAAGAAAGTGGGAAGTGCAGATCTGGCACAACTGCCGAACAAGGAGCATGATAGACATTGGAGATGATGTACCAAACCTACATGTTGTATCGAAGAGAATTTGTTGAGATAGTTATGAGGCACTTGTGGACGACAGTCGACAGACCAAACGAGAGCCCCTTGATAGTTTGTGGGAGTTAATGCTAAGCTTCATGTTTATAAGGACTACCTGAGTCATCCTGTTCCCACAAATCCTACATACTTTGAGATCTGTCATACGAGACATTCACCTCCATGGTCTTCCTAATATGGGGCGGTAGCTGAGCACCTGTCGGGCGACTAGACGAACCCGCGTTGCTCTGACCATCCATGACCCCGCGATGTTCCTTGAGAATGCTCTTATCACTTTGATTATCCGAGTTGTGGTCAGGATGAGCCTCGGTCTCAACAAGCGCACTCCATTGCCCAGCCTTATTCTTGGGAACAAACACGAGGTTGTTGGAGATATTCTTGAGTCGATGCGAGTTTTCGCTCGACTTTGCTGTAGAGGGGAAGACCTTGCGTAGCATGGGGCGGAGGGTGGGTATGCAAGCAGCAATGATGATGAGAGCGTTTTCGGCACAGGCTGTCAAGAGAAGTTCGCCGACGTCGAACGTCGGGTCAACGCTTGTTGCGTTGGCCTTGAGCTTGGTGCACTTGATGATGGCAATGCTTCCGGCACTACACAACTGATCAGTGCTTAAGTCTTGGGAAAGTGGGATAAGCGACGTACAAAACGCCAAGACTCATGGCTACAGCTACTCCAAATTTTTCCTTGTTTTTCATGTTCAAGTTCCATAGCATGGCCCAAGGAAGAAGGGCGAGGATGAAGTCGGTGGCAGCGGAGTATGCTTGGAACCAGTCAATATCATGTAACAATCACCTGTGCAGCATATGAACTTACCTCCGATAAAGTACATGACTCCCAAATATGTATTGGGATGCCAACACTCGCTAACAATGGCCGGGTTCCATGTGGTTCTCGGGTCTTTGCAGCGCACAAAGATGATAAGGGATATGAGGATGTGCAGTATGAGCATAGTGACGACGATGAGCCAGAGAAATCTATGGATAAATCGTTGCACGGCCAGGCGCATCAAGCTGATGGAGAAAGACGTCTTGCCCAAGGCACACGACATAACGACAAAAGGCTGCGAGACTTGGCCTAGGAGAGCGATCGATACGGTATTCTGAGGGGCGGTTGTGACAACCCATTCGAGGTGTCGACCGAGCCCTTTCTGAACAGCAGTCTCGATGATGGCGCCGTACGATATTAGGAGAAACTATTATTGGACAACATGATCAGTGTTACTGCGAGCAACCAAAGATGGAGGTTATTACCAGCGCAAAGACAATAACCCAGTCATCAAGACCAAAGACTTTGCGAACAAACAATCTCGTGTAAACTCTGAGGGAGACAAAGACGATTGGAAAAATGACCGAAAGCCAAGTGACTGTACGAATCATGGGGCCTCGAGACTCGGCGAGATATTCCGGGGAGGGAGGTGGCCCAGCTGCGGTTGATGCCATTTTCACACCAGGATCTCAGTTTGGTAAACAGCTGTTGGCTCTGCATTGAAGTTTATATTCTGGGGGACTTATTGACATGTCTTATATGTACAAGGCCAGGCATCGATCATTGTCTTGGGATACGAAAATCAAATACAGCTGAAGCGGATGGCAACAAACTGCATGAAATTTTCGCAACATAGCTTTGTTTACCCAACCATATGTCACATCTCAGAGAGAACATGTGAAGAGTGGCTATTCTATTAGGTTACAAAAAGAAGCCAAGTTCGTGGGGGAAAAGGTTGGATATGGGATAGCCCGTGCAGCTGCGTAACTCGTTACGTGAGAATAGGACGGAATAACGAGCTGGCAAAAGCAAACAAAAACGCAACGCAAAAGGGGCAATTCACACGGCTGTTAGCCAATATCATCGCATGAATGGGGGCATCTCAGGCGCGAGAGGAGAGCAAACCATGGAGATGAGGCATTCCATCACAATCATACGTTGCGGATGAACAAGGCAAGTCCTAGAAACGAGTGGGATACAATGGGACTCGACGAGGATCCGAGGCTGAGCTACTGCTGATCAGCAGGTCCAATCACGTAGATCATTGAAAAGATGTTGTCTATGCACAACCGGTATCCAACTACACATCAAATCTCAGGTGTGATGAATTCCCACAGTAGGGTTGTAGCCACTTCCAGGTGTAGCAAATAAAATTAGCGGTTGCGCTACTTTCTCACAATAACATGGGAACTGTTTGCCGGGCCTTGTTGGCCGCTGACCCCCATGTGCTCGCGAATCTGATAAATCAAATGGGTCTGCATTATGGTGACACGTGCCCGTCTCCTGCAGATTCTTGCCACTCGCACTCACCGTGGATTTGCCAGCCGCGAATGTCTCAGATTTTTTAGTGTTGAAGAAACCGTTGAGCCAGAATCAACGGCTTCCAATATTCGTGGTTATAATAAACCCCCACCAATAGACGCTTGCCCAAGTCTGGATATGTCGCCATTTAAAGAAGATATTTGATGGCGGTGCCCACGCTTCAGCAACTGAGCGATAGTCACTTCTCATATTCCCCCCTCCTCAGCTCGTACCTCGACAAATGTCGAGTCGTGTAAGATCTTTGTTCATCTTCGTCCAGGATACCTGGCCTGCAGGGTTGTATCCGGTTCCCCAGCGAGATATCCTCTCTTCCCTCTTTTCCATCGCTGCGACCTGCCTCGGGTGACGTTTAAAACCGAGAGAGGCTAATTGATCAGACCGTCAGGGTAGGATTGTTTGTGTAAGGCTACTGCACACCAGGTTTCAAGGAGCCGCATGCTTGAACATTTGGTGACCCAACAGGTGGGGGACCAGCAACTACGCGAATGAGCTTCGTTGATCTCGGGGCACTCGTTCCTGCTCCTGCGTGCTTGGTGGTTGTTCGTTCTTCTCTATTCGGTCTCTCTTGCGTATGCTGGAGACGTATCATAAAAACCAATATGAGTAACCCTGTAAGTTTGCCGTAGACCCTGGCTTAGCACAGTTACATGTGGATAAGTGGGACGGATTCTGCTCAACGGCTCACTCTGGGACCGTCGATTTATCACTTTTGTATTCGCAGATCATAAACGGGTGTTGAGTGAAGATGCTCTTTATCTCCTGTGGTCAGGCCATGCTGACCATGGAAAAAGCAATATAGTATCTACACGGTCCCGCGTTCTGCATGCGTGGTCTGCTGCGTTTCTGTTCTCTAAATTAAATTTATGATATATGCATAGTTTTCCTTCTTTCTGGCCTTTGTTCTCTCCATGCAATCAAGGTTGATGCCTGGTCTCCTCATCTAGATGAAGTTTTCTCTGTAGATCATGGCCATCTCTACCTTTTTCTTGAGCTATGCTCTGTACGTCGGCGTTGCTTTTGTCATCGCCCGCATCGTCTACGAGTTTTTGTTCTCGCCTCTGAGGTGCATTCCTGGCCCTCTTGTTGCAAAGTTCACAGACTTTTATCGGGCCCATCTTGCCAAGCAGGGCCACGTCGACATAAACATTCGCGCATGGCATCAGAAATGGGGCTCTGCCGTGCGTGTCGGGCCCAACACTATCAGTATTGGTGACCCAGATCTGATTCGTGTCATCTATACTACCAAAAACCCCTGGCGCAAAGTAAGTACTTGATGCAGAGGACAGCCCCAATCGAGCAGTGAATGTCGCTTTATGTAACTAGACGATGGTAGTCACTGGTAAATTAAAGCCGAGTTGCTGACAGCAGCAGACTGACATGTACCGCCCCAATGATGTTGTTGTCAATGGCCAGCGTATTCAGAACATCTTCAACACGGCAGATGAGGACTTTCACTCAAAGTACACCAAGCCTATCAGAGGTTTCTGGACTCTTCCCAAGATGTTAGAGGTCGAGCCTATCATGGACGAGACTCTATGTGAGCTCATCACTCACCTCGACAACCGCTTCGCCAGCACTGGCTATGTTTGCAAAATGGACGAATGGGTCGCCTATTATGCCTGGGATGCAGCTGCCAACATCAGCTTTGGGCGTCACTATGGCTTTATGGAGCAGGCTAGCGACGTCGAAAGCATCATTGCCGAGAGTACAGCGGGACTCAGATACTTCGCCTCCGTGAGCCAGATCCCTTGGCTTGACGAGTGGTTAGATAAGAACCCCATCTGGCGCATTGGTCCTCGCCCTCTAGTCAACGGTGTCATATACACCATAAAGATTCTCAATGAGTATCAGCAACAGGTTGCTTCTGGCGCTGCCAAGCGAAAGCCTGTTGACTTGTTCATCGACAAATACAATACTCTGAGGGAGACAATCGATTTTGTCGATGACCAGCAGGTAATTAACTGGTTGATGCTCAACGTCCTTGCAGGCGGCGATTCAACGGCTGGTGCCATGCGAGCCACTGCTTACCATCTTCTAAAGAACCCGGCTATTTGTGGGAAGATGGTCACCGAGCTTCGTTCTGCTAAACTTACTCTACCTGTTCCTCAATGGAAGGAGATTAGTCAACTACCCTACTTTGACGCTGTCATGCGTGAGTCCATGCGAATTTCGCCCGCTGTAGGCCTGATTCTCGAGCGAGAAGTTCCAAAGGAAGGACTCGAGCTCTCAGACGGTCGTTTTATCCCTGCCGGAACAAAGGTTGGCATCAACCCTTGCGTTGTTACGCGCGACGTTGGTGTCTTTGGTAAGGATGTTGACACCTTCCGACCTGAGCGATGGCTGCGGAGTGAAGGAGAGACTGCGCAAGGACATGCTCATCGAGTGAGACGTATGCACGAATGTACTGAGTTGATGTTTGGTCACGGCTCACGTGTGTGTATGGGGAAGCACATGGCTAAGATTGAGATGTATAAGATGTTTGCTACGCTATATGCAAACTATGATGTGAGTAGGGCCTCAGTCACAGTTCCCCGTGTTCTCGAGATTAAGTGCTAACGAGAAATTTCCAGGTTCGAATTACCGATCCAAACCACGAGTGGAAATATGACAACTCCTGGTTCATGTATCATAGTGATATTCCTTGCACAATTAGCCGCCGTCAGAAGGCATAAGGCACGGATATGTATGTTTTTATGTTCCTATCAAGTAGTTTCAAGGCACCAGGTGTTGTAAATATGGGTATACTCTGGCAGCCTGCATCGCATGTTTCATTTATGGCAAAAAGATTTTATCACATGTGAGCTACTACCTACTGATTTATTTCACGATTTGAGACGTAGAAGCGAGTCGTTGCAAATAACTTATACCCAGTCAGAACGAGGTAATTTTGTAGCGCTCTAAATTGTGCAAGCAAAGCCCAAAAGTGAATGAATCAAGAAAGTTATTTTGATAGTCGACCTGATAGGTTGCCAGCAAATCAACCCTCGCATCTTCAAGATAAGCTCAGCATGTTGAAGGAGTCTTCTGACGTAACGTGCGGTTGGGGATTTTCCCGGCTTTTTTTTGTGGCTTTGTTTTATAGCATTGTTTACCATCTATGCTAAAAAGACTGAATCCCAGTGTAGTCGCCCAAGGACCTGTTCTCGAATCAAATCTTGGAAATGGCTTTCTGGCAAGACAAAGGAAGGCATCTCGCAAAATTCAACGTATGAATAGATAGCACGGTAAAACCTTCGAGATATCATTCCATCTCTGAATAGTTCACCCGCCCACCTTGACGCTGTCAAATATTTTTTACACAAATTCATCTGCCCTATTAATATTGAGATCTGAAGCATTTCCTATTTCCCCTATCATGTCTTTCCACTCTTCATGCTTTCAAGTTCCGTGGCCGGGAAGAAACATCAGATAAGCTGCTCACAATTATCAATATTAGGTATTAAACTATGAATATCTGCTCCGTTATTTCGTTTACAAATCAACAGAGGATTGCCTTCGCGCCTTCGATGATCCGATTTCGCAACCAACCGTATCCGACGTGTCTCCGCAAACTTTATCAAATCAACAGCATCGGTTCAGGATCTAGATAGGCAGCCTGAATATCCTTGACCTCGGAAATGCATCTCTCGACTTCCGACTCCGAGATTCTACTATCATGAGAGTAGCAATCACCGAGTACCTTCAGCAACTGGAAAATGTTATGATTAGAAGTAAGTTTCGCGTGGGTTGAGTCAACATGTTATTTATCATAGTGAAACCAGGCATCGAATTCACGAAACAAAGGGACAATCTTTTAAAGACAGAAAGATCGGACAGCACAGAAGAGCCATGGGAAGATTTCTCGGGTGGTAGCTCTTCAGACGTACAGGGTCCAAGAAAGACATCAGACATGCCCAGAGTAGCAACAGCCGGGACCAATCTCAACTTGAAATTTCTGATCAACGAGTTCTCACTAGTCTCGCATCAATCAGCCCAGGGTGTTGGCAAAAGAGCATTAGAGTTGCCTCCACCCCCTGCACTATAATCTAGAAAGCACGAAGCTCGATGTTCTTTTTGTTGGATACCTTATCCAGCCAAATATTTCAAACCCGAGAATTGGAGGTGTAATAATACCAACTAGACTCTGTCGGCGTTATACTGACCTGCAAGAAGGGACCGCATTTTGCGAGATCTCAAGCCATATACGTGCACCTATGCGAGAATTTCTAGTGAGCCATCTGGAAACGGCTCATCAGAATCTTGCAAAAGCCTAAATTCAAGCAATTGCCGACCTCGGGCATTACACCAGTATACACGAGAGAGTAACGTGCCAATTTTGTGGAACGAAGACTTTATGAACCATCTAGCTTATCATCAAGAGTCGTTCACCTCTCTTACTCCATCGAGATCCTTGGGAAACAAAGACGGCTCGCTCAGAATCCTCAGGTCAGAGAAGTTCCGAAGAGACTTTGGCAATAATCACTTGTCGAGCGGCTGTTCCATGTATTTTCAATACTCGAAGCGCAGATCAAAGGAAAAGGACGATCGCAACACGTGTAGGCGACACCTTAGTTTGATGGAGTCAGGCTTTCAATGTAGCATGTACTTCCTCAACTCTCTCTTTCCCGCTCGCCATTGATCAACACCTTTATCATACATGTAACCATCAACGTATATATCACCCATGTACCGATACTTACCACTCGTTCCCTCCGCTCGTAGTAGTATAGGCGTTGAACAACCCAATGGCACAACTATTAAATCATCAGCAAGTATAAACCCCGAACCCATTCCAAGAAGATGATTATGTGTGAGACATAAACTTCTCCCCATCATAGGATCGGCAAAGTTTGCCTTCAAGAAATGCCTTCGCATCTTGGGCTTCATATCCGTCTCAATTTTGAAATGATCACGTAATCTCTGGTCCAAGATAAGATATGACAGACGGTCGTGGAAGAGATTCGCAAAGATATAAAAGCAAAGTTCTTGCCAACCACGTCTGTAGTATCCAGAGGGAATCTGTCCGAGAGATATTGTCGCTGCAAAGCATTCCTCCGCTAATTGTCCATCCTTCTCGAACCGGCCTTCGATAGCTTCATAAAGCAAAGCTCTCCAGTGGATAAATGCCATGAGATAGTCGCCCAAGCTACAGAGCGATCCCTCGACGACGCCTTTGCTTCGATTCACATCGATCCTAAGGCCAGAGATTCCAAGCCTGTTCAAACGTTCGTCGTGGAATTTGCAAATTGCTTTGGTTGACCCAGATGCGGAAAAGCCGTATTTGTAGCCCATGGCCGAAGTTTGCGGTATGTGCGACCAGTCCGGGACAAATGAAGGCAGTCTGATAGAGCTGGTGTGAATAGGAAAGTGTATTGCCTCACATATGACATCTAGCTTCTCGAGAAACAAGTCAAAAATGTCTGTATATATGTCCTTAACGGAGAGATTGTAATCAACGCGGAAATCGTCGTGAACGTGGGCGGGTAGAGCACCAAGAATGCCGTATCGCTTGTCACGGGGATCAGAGGCAAGCTTCCTACGAGAAGCTCTTAAGACATTAAGTAGAGCTTCTTCACCATCTGATATCTTAGATTTGAGGTCAGGGAGACTGGCGGGTCCTTGGTAGATT
Organism: Fusarium continuum; assembly: GCA_013184455.1. Classification (NCBI taxonomy): domain Eukaryota; kingdom Fungi; phylum Ascomycota; class Sordariomycetes; order Hypocreales; family Nectriaceae; genus Fusarium; species Fusarium continuum. The sequence continues at coordinate 11,986 of JABCKB010000368.1, forward strand.
AAAGTCTGGTCATAGCTGAATTGATCCGCAGATTTTGCCCGTCGCCTCTTGTCGGGATCCTTACTGTCAAAGGTGAGTTCTCCTCGTTGTTGACCAAACAAGGTAGACGCGTATTGATATGATTTCCATGGGATCGAAGACGTTCCACAGTACACGGTGATGCTCTTAGCGTTGAAGACTTCTTGAACAACCCACAGTCGTCTCCAGTACACTCTACCAAACAGTGCCACTACGGCTAAAAGATCGCCATTTGCCTTGCCGGTTTTCAGAATGCGAGAAACATAGTCGTTTGTGTCTTCTTGGACTGGAGGAGTTGAGATGGTTCTCAGGAACTCCACAGCTCTTGTGCTATCATTCTCGTCGGGTCCCAGCCATATTGCCACGGACAAAGCACTAGAGTAGATATAGGGCATCAGTTAAACCTGTTGACTCCTTTCATCCCTGTTCTTCTAATCGATACATAGAGCATCTGCCCATACCAGTACAAAGGCTTGTTTCTGTCGAAGTGCTCGAAGGGCTCCATGAAGGCTGACTGCAATGGGTACAGACGAGCCTTCGAACTCGATTTTTCGAGTGTCGCCTGTGTCACCCCATGTGTAAGAGACAGCCACGTAAGGGGACGATTGTTCAAGTGGGATGTGAATTATCTCGCACTTGATCATTGCTTTCCTTTCTGGTAGTATCCTGACCAGTCTGATGGAGGTCTCCTCAATAGGTCTGTACTAATCTATCCGGTCACCAATGGAAGACGAGGCGGATGCCAAACTCCGGCTGGGAAGGTCCATACTTCTAACCATAAGTGCAGCCTCGTTGATAAATAAACTTCTGTCCTTCAGATCTAGCAGCTACGGACTAGGGTTAAGGAATGCCCTCGGTGTACCTCTCGGATTGAGTAGGGGCGGCTACTGTACCACATCGACATCCTGCAAGCTCGGCTTTACAGTCTCAGTACTGCTCTCTCAGGAATTATTTCTCGTGGCCGTTCCTGGGCTGGAGCCCCTGGGTAAGCATGATAGGCATTACCTTCGACGTTGAAGCCGCCAGATTCATACACCCCGGGACTGAATCAATAGATGGTTTCCGTCTCCAAAGGGATGAGAAGTGACTGCGGCCCTTTTTCGAGGGTAGGTTATGCAACTCTCGATTCGGCATCTAAAGTCAGCAATTCAGAAGATTGTGGTTTTCACGACTGCATTTCAATGTCCAAACTAACAAGATTCTGTTCCGAGTTAATTCTTTTCTGCTGAAGAGGGGGCGCATGGTTCGAAAGCCTTGCGGTCAGCCTGTGGCTTTGATTGGTTTCGTCCTATTAAATGTGGTGAAACTGTTCACCGTCGAAACAAAGCATAGCGCGAGGCTGTGATAGTGTTCGAGGCCTACAATGTAATTCTTTTTCCTGCCTTTTTAGATATTGTCTCAAAATCTACGAAGTATTGCTTCCGGACTTTCATTTCTTAAACAATAAGCTACCACTTTCTGGTCAAGAAAGGCGATGACGTTGGAAAATCATTCCCGAACTTCGTATTCCTGAGGAGGAAGTATGTATTCCTACATCTCGGGCTGGTACAAGAAACTATCCATATCTAGTTGCTCTGCTAGATCTAATAATTCTCCCGGCGTGAGTCCCGCCATAGCATTAGCTGCAAACAGATCCCACCCTGTTTCGTCCGGAAGATGCGCCTGTAAATCTTCTTCAATATTTTCACTTTCTTGGTCATCCTCATCCTCATCGACCTCAACGGGGATCTGGGGAGTCACGATATTGCTCGCTGGCGTCAGAGCAGACAGCTTCTGTTCCAACTGCTCAAGTTCCACTTTCCTTAGGGGAGCAATAAGACTCCCTTTAGCAATTAAAGTGTCAAAGACGTAATGGGCATCGTCACGCCATGAGTGATCCGGAAGAAGAGACGGGCAGATGATGGGGATGAGATGGAGGAGGAACGCGGACGAAGAAGCGTACTCGATCTGAAAGGGCAGGAATGCTTCTAATTTTCAGTGTCAGCTCTATCACTGACTATTTAGGCTCGTCGAACTCACCGATAAGATCCTCATCTGCCAACGCACGTAGAGTTTTTAAGATTGCTTGCGCCGAACTGACACATGACTGTATCAACGATGCTACAGGTGGAGATAGTGATAAGCCATGAGTGAGCTGTGCCTTTGACTGTTCGATATGCATGTGTAGGGCACACATGATCTGCGGTCTTGTAGTAAGAACTACACACTGATAAAAGAATGAGCTGATATTCAAAGACGAATGATGTTCTAACCTACGTGATGATATTGTAGTAGCAATCTTGTAGCAATGCGTGAAGCTTTGCTTATTGAATCGCGGAAGTGATTGTTGATAATGTTATTGAGGTCCCGATTCAACTCTGCAAGGTGTCTCAGGATGGATTGTGTGTTGCTAAACAGAGTACCGTCATAGTCTTTGCCAACGCCATAGACCGCTATAACCCTGTCAGCATCCACTCTCTATGTGGTGAAGTCTTTTTAACTTACTTCCTAAAAGCCGTGCGATGAGACGGGCCAGTTGAACGTGGAGAGTCAGACTGAGTGAACTCAAGGAGCTGTCAGCCTGAGACGGCAGTTTGTTCGTAATATCCTCGTCTCTTATAGCACTTGTCGCGCCTATTAGAGCAGCAAACTCTTGGTCTAGCATGTATACAACCCAGAATATTATGTGACATCGCTTAGAATGCTGTGCTCCGACAGCTTCTTCAGGCATGTGCCTATGAAAGCCAGACAGAACACAGGTGCGGAGGGCGTGTCCTATCTGACAGGTATCCGAGTCAGCGCCGACTAACCGACAGAATTGGGATAGTACTTACATGTTGATAGGCTGCTACTCTCATGTCGATTGACTGGAAGTATATTGCTGCAAGTGTGAGTGCCTGGGCAGACAGCACCGGATCAAGAGCAATGCCCGCCAGCTCTGGCATCAGAGGCATGGCTCTCGCAGCGTATTGATACCCAGGAGGACTTCCGTCAGCGCTTTTCCCACCCAAGAAAGCTTTTCCAAACGCTATCATAAGTAGGTACTGCGCGTACCACAGCTTACACGACGCTGCTTTGGCCGAAGCATCTCGATAAAGCTCTTTGAAGTGTTGAAGAAATTCGGCCTCGTCGATGAGAGAGGCCAGAGGACCGAGGTAGAACCTGGCCGTCTGGATGAGGAAAAAGGCGTAGTCTGATGGGGGTAAGTTGGAGACATCTGGTTGTTCATTCGGCATCAATGGTCTCCATTGCAGTCGGAAGGCAACTCCGTCGAGATGCCAGGGTGGAGGCTCATTGTTTGCTTCGGGCAGATGCTTGCCTACCAGCGCCAAGACGCGTCTACAGAACGCCCACGACGATGCAGGGCCCATATACCCTGTAAAGAGCTGTCAAACATATGCCAGAACCTGGAGGGGGGCTATTGGCTTACAGTATCGTCCTAAAGCGTGACCAAAAACATAGTCATTGTCAACGAGGGGGTTCTGCCGAAAAGCGGGCTCGAGCACATCGTTGGTCGACAAAGATGTTGCCTCATTCCCGTCATCATTTTCATCATGATCCTCGGGTGTACCAAGAGTAAGGTCTGGTAGTGGCTTCATGTTAGCAAACGTGGCAGGGTTGAGAGAGTTATTGGATACTCACCCCCACGCGCATCCACCAAAGCGTCTTGCGGAATCACAGATGAGATGCCGTAATCGGACACTGAAGAGTGTCTAGGACGAGGTCTAATGCCATCCCGAAGAGATCCGGGAGACGGAAGACCATCTTGTCGCTTTTCCAATGCTCGGAGATAGCTGTTGTGGTGAGTCAAAGTGGCGTGGTGTGACGTGAGACAAGACAACAACAAACTCACCTCTCAGGAACCGAGACCTTCTTCTCCTCGGCTTCGTATATGCATCTCTCATTCTTGCGACCACACCTCGCACAAGGCTGGGCCCCCGAGCACTTGACCTTCATGGACCGACATCGTTTACAACTTGATGACAAGAACGGTTAGCTCATGATCCGAGCATCGGCTTAGAAAGGAACCCACGCTTTAGGGCATTTCTTGATTACTCGGAACTGGCTCTGCTGGTTATTGGGCATAGTTAGCCGATTTCGTGAAAAAGCAAGCAATTGTCAGTATGAGACAGGGTGAGAGGGTCCGACTGGACAGGTCGGGGTGCTGTTCCGACTTAAGTGTTTTGGTGGGAATAGCATCCCGGCTTGGTCCTTTCCTAATCAGGCAATCTCGTTAAAAACTTATCAGCGGCTTTGGGGGGCTTTAGCAGCGTTATCGGATGCGGAGGTGTTGCAGTCGGAACGTCATTCCGACTATCACAGCTTATCACACGCCCTTTAGCATAGACATGTCGGTATAATCGTTCCGACACTTCCACCTGAAGAAACTCCCTCTGCTCTGGTGTAAGTCGACAACTGCCGACATCAGCTCTTCTAGAACATAGCACAAGGCTTTGTTTTAGTCTTCTTGACCTACCGTAGTCAATCAATCGATCAAAGCAGCAATGATGACCAGGGGTCTGGTATCCTTTCGCTCGATTCTTACACAAAGGTGAGTCGAATCGGCATATCTCACCAACCAAGGATCACACCATTCAGAGGCCCAGCAATCTGACCCTACCTTAACCCAGACCATCAAAGCTACTGCATGTGTCCAAATGCCTGATAACAAGCATGGCACCTTCGGCTGTCAGAATGAACTCGTCAGCCACTGCAGCTGCAGCGAAGCCCGCATTTTCAGCGGTGCAGCCAGTCACCAACTTTGACGAGAGAATAGCCAGTAGGCCAGATTTTGATCACTCTGACAAGACCATCGAGATAACCAAATCCCCTGACCCATCCTGGTCCTACGGAAAAGGTGTCCGCACTGGCCAATCTCCAGTTGTTGACAAGTCTCACCAAGAGATCGATCCCTACTCCCCTGATAGGTCTGTTGGACAAAATTACAGTCTCTTAATCTCTGGAATTGCCCCGCGTCCGATTGGTTTCATCAGTTCTATCTCTGGTGATGGGAAGACCAAGAATCTCTCACCTTTCAGTTACTTTCAAGTTGTTGATCATGATCCACCCATGTTCATCGTGAGCTTCTCTTCGCGATTTGGGCCTGCCAAGGATACCTTCCAAAACTTGAAGGATACCAGAGAGTGCGTCATCAACACTGTTTCTGAGAACATGATTGACGCCGTAACCGCTTCTTCTATCGATGCTCCTTATAATATCTCCGAGTGGGACATCACAGGTTTAATTGAAGCCCCGACAACAACAGTCAAGCCATCACGCGTCAAAGAGTCGGTACTGTCAATTGAGGGAAAAGTGATCGATATTAAAGAATTCGAAAGCCACAAACCGGGCATGAGCAATTCTGGCATCTGCTTGATCAAAGCAACGCGCTTCTGGGTGCAAAAAGATGCCGCCAATGAGGATTATAGTCATATTGAACTTGACAAGCTGCGACCGATTGCTCAACTGGGCGGTATGTCGTACGGTCGAATATCTTCAACGTTTGAACTTCCTCGGACGCGATGGGTTGATGAAAAGCCCAACAGTGAGTTATTGACAAAGTTGGAGGATGAAAAGTCCTCTTGATGTTTACGAAATGAGGTTGTTTATCATAGTGCCAAGTTTGCTTTGTGGAATACCGGAATCCGGACTGTAGATAAAGAATAGACAGACATAGAAGCGAGCTTGCTACTTACACAGAGAGATACCTCGGGTCATGTATTATTTGAAATCATCATTGTCATCAACGCAGCCTAGGTGTATTGGCTTCCGTTCAGGCTTTAGTCTCTACAGCAGCCGCAAAATCTGTCATTTAGCATTCTCAATTCCTGAACACAAGATAAATCCCATGTTACCCAGAAAATTCTACATGAGATTATTTTATTCGTATGACCTTTATTAATCTCTAGCCGAATATTCTACGGCGAAGCTCCCGTCTCATCGCCTGCGCCATATGCTGCGTTCGCTCAACAGCGCCACGGTTCTCAACAGCCCGTCGGTAGAGGTAGTTGATGCACTCCTGCACCGAACCCCATGGCAGACACTTGTAGATCTTTGGTGTCTCAGCGGTCACTCTGTTCTCTATCACAGCCTGTTCATAATCCTGCAGCAGCTTGCCGCTCAACTCGTCCGCCATTCCCATGATCTGAGCGCATTTCATGGGTACAGTAGGCAGACCATCCTCAACGCGTTTCCGGTGAGTGTGCAGAGCCTTCTGCGCGCTCTCGGCATTGTGCGTTGCCAAGACCAGCGCGGCGTCTGGAAACTTGAGGTTCGCAGCTTCGTGGGGCACTCTCTGAGAAATCAACATATCCGCAATGTCGTTGTAGGAATCATCTGTGTCCTCTTTTGTGTCGTGTATCAAAGACCGAATCTCGTTCTCGATGTAGGCGCCGCGGACGAGCTTGATGCCAACAGTCCAGCCCTCTTGAGCAGCAAGTTGAATGTGTCGTTTGGCATTTTGTCTAGCACCCTTTAGATAAGCCTGAATAGTGTTGTAGACAAGAGCGTTTCCGTCTCTGTTGTGCTGTCGCATCAGCACAATGGTCCAATCGTCGAGAGTAGGTTGCATGGCTTGCTGCTCTGCGTCGATCCAGAGTTGGCATCCCCTCTTTCGGGTCTCATTGCAAATCTCGTTCAACGCATCATGTAGGTAACTGTTCATAGGTCGACCAGCTTGCAAGGCATCTACCGCAATTGGGCCAGCACCAGTCACTCTGCGAGACCGTCAGTTGATGATCATCTTGAATAGGCTATGCTTCTTACTTGACTGCTAGCAAATCGCCTGACTCAATCATGTTTAGGGTTTCGATGTTTCCTCGCTTCCACTCATCAATCATACTGTAGCACTCAATGGGATAGTCTTCGACGCCGGTTTGTGGAAGCTCCACGTTAGGGTCCAAAACGACATCTTTGGAATATCCGAGAATAATTCCATGAAAACCAAGAGCTTTGATATACTTGACAGTGTTGGAGACTTCAGAAATGCTGTTGCCGGCGCAGAAGTGATTATAGATAGTCCATTGGAGGGCCCGGCCGAGAACGGGGTTCTTATCCGGGTTGAGGAGTGTAGATTTGGATTGTGTCATTAAGGCGATGAATGCTAGAGAGGGTCGCAGTAGCCAACTATTCGTCATTACTGTAGTCAGGGCTACTGAACGGAGGAGTACGCCCATGGGAATCTTGGAGAGAGGTGATGATTCCTCCACCACCGGTACCGACACTGGCTTCAACGGTGATTTGTATGCTGCATCGGCGATGTGTCTCACGCGTGGTTGAATACAGAGACGTGCTGATAAGGGCAGCAACCGCCTGTGGCCGTAGATAGCATTTCTCGAGAACATGTTGAATTCCAGACGAGTGTTGACTTGTCGGGCAGTAGACTTGTTCGATCTCAGAACAACGTCAGGGCACACCTACCATATATCATCAACCAAAGGACCCCATCGTCATCCAACCTCCCCCAGCAGCTCCAACACAAGCCTCCACCAACCAACCCGCAAGCACTATCTCACTTCTAACTGTATCCCGCGAATAGACGAAGTCGGGGGGCATGGCCGATATTCCTATCTCGGAGGCGTCTAAACCAAAAGCAACCAGACCCCGCGTGATAGGCCCCGCCAATGTCTTGTTCTCCCCATCATCCATTGCGTGGCGCTATGCGGAGAGTGGTCACGAGGACGTGATGATGCATTCATGTTGATCTTGTTGATAAGTATTGGAGCCAAGCGTTCTAGAAAATGGATCAAGTGGAGGATGGAGTCAAGGCTAGTATCGGCCGCATCTTTGAGTGGTGTCTGAGCTGTCGGCTTGATCGTCGGTGCGATGTATGTCGTCGGGATGATATCCCGACTTTTGATCTTCTCTGGTCTCTCTCGGAAGTTTATAAAGTGATTATCTCAGATGATTGGAGCAAATCCAGAGCAAAAAGCAACCACTGTCTTCTGTGAAAAAGAGTCTATTTTGGTTGTCATTCTACACATTATCAACATGTACAGATCTATAGGTTCTCAACGTCGGCCACTGGCTCGCCTAGGAGCTATCCACCATTGCAGAGCCCAGACTCTCTTAGCCAGCCGATCGTTAAGTCTATGGAACCCTCCCAAATTTGAAAATGAGAAAATGGTACGTTCATTAGATAAGTTTGGATATTTCTAATGCTAATATCTGGTTATAGTTTGATTACGCCAAAGGCTCATCCGAAAGAGCTCAACTCACGGAGAGTATTAAGAAGCTTAAGAGCTCGTTCCCGATAAACATTCCAATTCAGATCAGTGGTGCAACAGTAAGTTAACCAATAACAAAAGAGAAACCAGTTACTAACAACTAAATCCAGGTTACCAGCAAGCAAACCCTCAAGCAACAAAACCCATCCAACCACCAAGAAATCGTGGCAGAATATGCAACTGCAACGCCTGAGCAAGTCAACGCTGCTATTGATGCCGCTCTCAAAGCCAAGCCCGCTTGGGAGGCTCTTCCCTTTGAAGACCGAGCTGCCATTTTCCTACGGGCTTCTGAGCTAGTGACTGGCAAATATCGCTCTGATATCGTCGCTGCAACTATGCTCGGCATGGGCAAGAACATCTGGCAAGCTGAGATTGACGCCCCAGCTGAGACAGCAGACTTTTTCCGCCACTATATCGACGAGGCATGGAAGCTATACGCTCAGCAGCCCAAGGTCCAAACTCCTGGTGTGTGGAACAAGATGGAGTATCGGCCCCTAGAGGGATTCGTCTACGCCGTGTCGCCTTTCAACTTTACTGCTCTCGGTGCCACACTAGTCGGACCAGCTGCCTTACTGGGCAACGTGGTCGTTTGGAAGCCTTCAGACTCGGCTATTCATGCAAGCTGGCTTCTGTATCAGATCCTTCTCGAAGCTGGTCTTCCAAAGGACGTCATTCAGTTCCTTCCCGGTGAGCCCAACGAAGTTACCGACGCCGTTCTGGAGAGACCTGAATTCGGCGCTCTGACCTTTATCGGCTCAACAAAGGTCTTTAAGGGTTTACAGAAGAAGATTGGTAACGGCATCGGAGATGGAATCTATAATTCCTACCCCAGAGTTGTCGGAGAGACCGGCGGAAAGAATTGGGGTATTGTTCACCCAACTGCAGATATCAAGAGTGCTGCTCTGAACACGGTCCGAGCTGCATTTGAGTATCAAGGACAAAAGTGCTCCGCCAACTCGCGGGTCTACGTTGCTGAATCAGTGTGGCCCGAGTTCAAGAAGCACCTCCAGGAGCAGGTATCTGCCCTGAAGGTCGGAGATGTCGAGAACTATGAGAACTTTATCAACCCTGTTATTCACGAGGCATCTTTCGATAAGCTCAACAAGATAATCGAGGATGCCAAAACAGACAAGGAGCTAGAACTTGTTGTCGGTGGCAAGGCCTCCAAGGACAAGGGTTTTTACGTCTATCCAACGGTATATCAGACCACCAACCCCCGCCATGAGATCATGACACAGGAGCTCTTCGGTCCTATCCTTGGAATCTATGTTTTCCCTGACAATGCCTGGGAGGACACCTTGAAGACCCTTGATACAACATCCCGTTACGCTCTTACTGGTAGCATCTTTGCTAAGGACCCCTATGTGCTCCGTCACGCCCAAACCACGTTGAAGCACGCTGCTGGTATGCTGTATCTGAACACCAAGTGCACGGGTGCAGTAGTCGCCCAGCAGCCCTTTGGCGGATCTCGAGACTCGGGCACTAACGATAAGACTGGAACCATGGCTCACTTGCAGCGTTTCGTGAGCACGAGGACTATTAAGGAGGAATTTGTACCCTTGGAGAAAGTCCTGTACCCTTCCAACGAGTAGAGGTATGCTACTAGGAAAAGCTAAAGTTTTGGTATAGAGTGTAGGCATTTAAGGCGTTGGACATAAAATAACAATTGGATTCAAAATTAAACATTAAAGGCCATAAACTACCTTAATTGACCAAGTGGACGGCAGAATGCCGAGGGTGATGATTATATTCGTAGTAGCTATCCTTGGCTCGTCAACAGAGAGGCCATTTAAAGAATCGAAGCTCTTGCTAGACCAATAAAGATAAAATGTGTGTAAAGCAGGAACAGCCCTTGCTAGTTTCGAAGTTGATGACTTACTGTAGACTCATGCTGCAAGTTGCAGGTCGGTTAAATTCACTAAGCCACACAGAGGCTAGAGGCAAATCTCGGGACTCAACACACCAGAAAGCTGTTGTGTTTGATTAAACCAACCATTTGCTCTATGTGATAGACAAAGATCAACCTGACGACTTCAGATAACAGTGTTGAAGTTTAGACTTCACTTGACGTGCTTATAAATGCGCAATGCCCCGAAGGATTCTTTAGAGCGGCCAGCTGCTATTGGGAATCACTATGGCGATGGTTTGGAGGTTTCGATGTCTTTAAATATGGGATAGACGAAGAGATTGAGATTATTATTATCATTGTGCTGCGAGATTTAATCTGTCCACGAACATTGTGTGCCTAGCTACCTAGTATCCTTCACTAGCAACGGATGACATGGACCAAAATTCCTAAGAATGAACTTGAACTTGAGAACAGGTGTTTGAAATTTACAGTGAAAATCATTTGGAAAGGTATACCAAACATTGTCAATCTAGGTCTCATATGAAGCATTTATTGTTTAAAAATCACAAGGTTAACACAGACATGCATATTTGAGACTCAAATCTTTTTCAAGGAGTGTATTAGTTAGATTTTTATCGAATTCGACAAAATCAACGCTCTAAGGTAATAATATCAAAAACATACATCAGTCAAACGTCAGAGTAAATCTCTAAGGACAGTTCCAAACAAGAAAAGACAATTCCATATGAATCCAAGAACAATAGAAATGCTCTATGCCTCTAATGCAACGCTATGCTCATGTAAAACCACTACTGACAAGCACCTCGTGCTCGAAATCGATCGTGAACCACCTCTTACTTGGGGCAGATGGGGCTCTTCTGGCCGCAGGCGTCCTTCTTGCAGCAGCCCTTGAAGCCGTTGGAGCAGACCTGGTAGTAGCCGGTGTTGGGACGGCATGTGCCAGCAGCGCGGGTCTTGACCTGGAGAGTCTGAGCGGGCTTGTAGGTACCGAACTGGTAGTCAGGGCACCAGGAGTTACCGCAAGCATCGCCCTTGCAGCAGCCACGGAAACCGTTGGAGCAAGACTGGAAGAACCCGGTTCCCTCAGGGCAGACGGTCGGGTCGTCGTTGCGCTTGGCCTGCTTGTTGTCAGGGCAGACGGGAGAGTTGCCGGAGCAGGCGTCGGACTTGCAGCACCCGCGGAATCCATTAGAGCAGGACTGGAAGAAGCCAGTACCAGGAGCGCAGACGGTAGGGTCATCGCTTCGCTTAGCGGCAGAGGTCTTGTAGTCGGGGCAGATAGGAGAGGTGCCAGCGCAGGCATCAGACTTGCAGCAGCCTCGGAAGCCGTTGGAGCAAGACTGGAAGAATCCAGTCCCCTCAGGGCAGACGGTAGGATCGTCGTTGCGCTTGGAGGCGGCGATCTTGTAGTCAGGGCAGACGGGAGATTTGCCAGAGCAGGCGTCGGATTTGCAGCATCCCTTGAAACCGTTGGAGCAAGATTGGAAAAAGCCAGTGCCTGGGGCGCAGACGGTAGGATCATCGTTGCGCTTGGAGTGCTTCAGCTCGTAGGTGCCAGTCTTGTAGTCGGAGCACCAAGAGGTGCCAGTGCAAGCATCGGACTTACAGCAGCCCTTGAAACCGTTGCTGCAGACTTGGTAGTAGCCGGTGTTGGGAGCACATTGTCCCTCGGGGAGCTTCTTCTCGGGCTTGTGCTCCTCAGGCTTATGCTCCTCAGGCTCCCAATGTCCCCCGTGCTCATGCTCAGGCTCATGCTCATGTTCGGTAGATCCATCAACAGGCTTGGTGACTAGGGAAGGATTGCAAGTCTTGTACTCAAAGTCAGAGCACCACTCCTTAGCACAGGGGTCGTTGGAGCACCATCCACGGAAACCGTTGGCGCCGCAGACATAGTAGTCACCAACACCCTTACACTCAGTCTGGGCCTTGACTGTAGCACCAGCAGAAGCGAGGCCAGAAATGGCAGCGAGAGCAAAGATGACAGAATGCATTTTTTGGATATGTGATGAACGCTTTATATGGAGAAGTCGAAATTGGCAGTTTTGTTTGGAATTAACGACGGACTGTGACAGACGACTGACAAGAAGCGAAGGTTGTAAGGAAATAAAACCTGACAAAGGAAATAAGAAAAAGGAAAAGAGAAAAAAAGGAAAAGAGAAAAAAAGGAAATTGGTGTTTGATTGAATAGATGTTTTGTGTTGTGATGATGAGAAGGAAAATTCATCTGAGGTCGCGGCATATAAGCCATCTTATACAAAAATGTCCCATCCATCTTTTGCATATTGAAGTTCTAACTAACTCGATTTACCTCACCACCATCACAACAGTACAGTAGCTGCCTCCGCGACTTCCGGCATCCAGCGGAGGAGGCTGTGGCATCTCACAGCCCTCAGCCCATAAGCCACCCGTCTTTTCTGCTTACCTTACAACCTGAGCCGTCAGATCGGATTAGCTCGCACTCAGCCCCCGCGCAAGATACTCCAGCTGAGAATTAGCCCTATTTTAAGCTTAAGGATTCAAGCCGAGTTTAGTTAAGTACTGTATGTTAAGCACTGACCGCAGCCAACGGCAACTGCGCCGTCCGGCTTTAGCCTGATGGTCTAGACCAGCCCTCACATTGCATCGTCACAGCCTCTATCATTTTCCGTGGCCATAGAGTTTAGTGAAGACCTGCTATCCAAGATGTCAAAGCTCTATTTAACGTTCCCGCAGTGGTTTGTGGATGGTCAAGCAAGGGAGTGATTGGAGAGTCAATTGTGGTAAGCTTGTATTCAGATTTCACTATTCTTTACGTTAAAGGTTGTTCAGGACTTAAGCACGTAGACTACAAGGTGTAACAATAAGCCTTGCAAAATAATTTCTTTTTCTCGGTGAATCGCATTGGCATCCAGTCGTAGATGTCGTTGGAATCAACGATGCTTTCCCCTGGTTTAGCATCATATCGAGTCTGATTGTCTCATGGGGTCCAAAGCAAACGATGGCGCAGCACCTCTAATTCCCTCGTACTGCCAGCTGCTTATGCCCAGGCTCCTCGCTGATCCATCGGCCCGTCGGTCTTCCTTGAAATCACGGGTGCGACAAACTCGGTCACACAGATCAAAGTCATCAGCTTACTACAGAATGCTTTGTGTCACATTCTAAGCCATAGAATGGGCGGTCAGTGACCACCACGAGCACAACGCCGTGGCTGGCCTCTTGAAAGAAACCCAGTAGAGTTGACTCTGTGTGCTGCATCAGCTGAACAGGAAGGATTCCTTCACGGCTCATCGTTGCCGGGAACGGATAGCTCCGAGCATTGGGTATTGTGCCTCTTTCGGCCCTTGACATCTTGCCGTGTCTCTCACTGTTCTATTCTTGCTCTATAAGTCGCATTGATTTGGTCTGGCAAATACCAAAGTACCTTGCGCATATGTCGGGTTTACGAAGCTAGAATTGCACCTAGGTTAGTCGGGGATCAAGTGTCCAAAAGCTGACGCTGCTGTAACTTTCCAGCCAACGTTAGCATGAGTTAATTGTTAGTGCAAGCCATTTAGCCAACGTAGGTCATGAGGTCATGGTGACGATCTCGATAACCTCCGCTGTTGAACGACACAGCTTCCAGACGCACTCTGCCGCGCGATCAATATTGGTGCAAATTGTCACTTTTGTCTTCAGATACATGTCAACTCAGTCAACTCATACAGTGTAGTAGCAAAGTCAATCAGAATGTCTCCAAGTTCTACACAGGTTCGCATGTACCTGACGCTGTGAATCGTTGTTAGTCGCATGCTAATACCGAATCTCAGTATCAATATTCAATCGAGGAGCCGTTGAATCGCGAACCGAATTCTGAGCATCTCCTGTCAAAGTAGCAAGAAATACCTGCAACCACGTAACTACGGTCCTGATCTTTGTCTAGTTTTGTAACTGAAGATATAGGCTACGACCGTAACCACGGGTGAGTTATTTCATCCTCAACCGCATAGCAGAGAAACTCACCCTTTTCTTCCAGTCCAATACCCCATAATCGATGCAGAGTCTCACCGTATCTCGATCGAAGGAGCAGTTCATAATCCCTTAAAGCTCTCTGTCGCAGATCTTCAAAGCTTTGACCAGCACACCATGATATGTGCACTTCAATGTGCCGGGAATCGCAGACACGCGATGAGAACTACTATCAAGGAAGTACAAGGCATCGACTGGTTTGACGGCGCCGTCATGAACTGCAAATGGAAAGGGCCACGGCTACGCGATGTTTTGTCCAAGGCTGGTATAAATCTTGAGCAGGAAGATCAAACACGAGCCCAGGTAGAGTTTGCTTGCCACCAGAATCCTTCGCCAGAAGAAGAGTGGTTTGGAACGAGTATACCCCTTGAGAAGGCGATGACCCCAGAATCTGACGTTATCATCGCTTTGGAGGTGAGCAATCTCTCTGATGAATTATACACTCTGCTTGCTGTTGATGTTGCTAATTCCGTACTAGATGAACGGCAAACCACTTACGGCAAAGCACGGGTATCCTGCGCGCATCATCGCACCAGGCTTAGCAGGTGTCCGCTCAGTCAAATGGCTCGACTGCATCACAGTGCAACTCAACGAGTCCTCAAATCACTATCACCTACGTGACTACAGGGTCTTGCCAACAGATGTAGAAACGCCAGAAGACGCAGACGCCAAGTGGTCCAAGGCACCAGCACTACAAGAGATGCCTCTCAATTCAGCCATCGGTCTCCCCAGATCAGACTCAACTTGCGAGAGGGATGAAAATGGTAAAATTCACGTCCGCGGTTACGCTCTTCCTGGCTATGGCTCAGGACCCATTACTCGCGTGGAAGTTAGCGCGGATGATGGAAATACTTGGCAGGATGCAGAGCTATGTGTGGGTGTGGATCAGAAGGATGAAAGTGATCTGAAGTGGGCTTGGTGTCTGTGGCAGGCCAGTCTTGCAATCAAGGTTGGTCAAGGTCAAAGACTACTGAGTCGTGCTGCAGACAAGAAGGGTCATAAACAAGAAGCGCAATCTGAATGGAACTTGCGTGGCATTGGATATTGTGGGTATGGGCAGGTCACAAATCTTAATGTCATTTAATAAACTTTCTCAAAATATCAAACCAAATGTTAAGCGAATTAAAAATACACATTAGGGTGTTTTTTTTCCATCTCCTTTGCCTTACCTCCACCAGACTGCACAGGAGTTTGAATCTCATTCCTTAAACGATTACCATCCTCAGGGTCTGATAACACAATTGCAGCTCCTAAAGGGCTCTGGATGTCATCAGAAAACTCGATATGACCTGCATCGGATGGTGTCACATGAGTAGATGACCCTTGATGATCCAGGCTCATTAAACCACCATGCGCGGCTGTGGAGGGATCGTGCTCAGACCTGTTCTGATACCATACTCTCATATCTTCCATAGTCTTTAGAGGGAACGTATCCCACTCTCTTATACGATCATCTTTTCGTTGAGATGAAGGTTTGAGCGAGGCCTGGTTGTCATTAGGTTCATCGATAGACTGGACAAGTCGAAAGAGGGCCTCTTCAGTCTCGGCAAGCCGTGCTTCCAGTCTTGTGATGAATCCTATAGGAAGACCTCTGGGTTGTTGTTAGTCTAAACATTAATATAAAACCAGCGTTTGTACCTCTTGTTCTGCTCTGGATAGTGGCAGTTGATAGGGTCGTTGCTGCATTGCAGGCAATGTGGTCTCAACAAAAATTAGCATCAACCCCAGCACTTTGCAAAATAACGTAATAAACCAACAATCTTCTATCACACTATAAAGACCCATTAGTCAGAACTTATGGTATAGGATCAAAGAGTTTGACTGATTTAGGGGCTCTCACCTTGCGTTTGCGCTGTCGACAGTGACTACAAGCTATAGGATTCAGCTGCCTCTCGGTCTCGGCCTCTTGATCCGGAAATCTATCAGTCGCCATATACGCATGCGCTTATACAAGGACTAATCCTTGTGCAGCGTCTGTCAAAGTTGTCAGTTTGTCTAGAGCGTTGCTCCATACTGAGGTAACAATGCCAACCCCGCCTCGGTGTTTTCTTTGTCCGGGTGCGGCACCATCACTCTTACGCTGCGACTTGGCCTACCTATCCCTCAGCAAAGTGCCATCGTTTTCCTTAGATTCTCACACTCAGACGATGACTCCCGATCTGATGAGATCTAAAACGTCATGTCTTCTCATCATTCATCTCACGATACTCTAGAAACCACGTCGCAATCAACCCTAGGCCAACCGACTGAACCTCGTGGTCAAAAGCGGAAACACTCAACGTCGGGACCGCAACCCGCTCGCGAATATGGATTGATGCGCGATACAGGCGAGCATGATGCCGCCCGTTTCGTCGGAAGTGCTAGCGGCATACACTATATCCGTGCTGTTCACCTGAGACTAGCCAAGAGATCTGCATCAAGAACAGAGTCAGGTCCCTCTACCGTCAACACTCTTATACCCGGAGAGGACGATCAACTCCGCCAGGATGCTTCTATAAAAAGAAACCGTGAGCAGTTTCTTTGGAGGGATGAGGAAGTATCCAACGACTCGACCGAAACTCATCCCAGCTTTGAGGACTTTGTCGAATGGTCAAAAGGCTATTTCGAAGCCTGGCATCCAGTTCTTCCGTTTCTCTACGGTCCCGAGGTTCTGGGGTTATTCGAAAATGTTTCGAAGAGCGGTATCTCTTCCCTAAACTCTATCGATAGAGTGATCGTCAAGTCTATACTCTCCATCTCTTTAGCAGACAGCCGTCAGGCCACATCACTCCAAAAGCCAATACCTAAACAACTTCTCTTTGAAAGTGTAGACGATGCATTATCAAGTTCACAGTTTTCATTAAGCCAACCGGCATCAATCCGTTCCACTCAGGCAGCTCTCGCTATTCAATTATTTCTCACGTCAATGCTCTGTCTGAATGCCGCGTCCAGGCTAGGTGGACTCATCGTCCGTTCCGCATTTCACATGGGACTTCATCGCTGTCCTACACGGTACCCATTCTTCACTGCCAAGGAAGCTTCGGTTCGACGACGGGTGTTTTGGTGCATCTACATCCTAGAGAGGCTTCTCTGCCAATCTCTCGGACTACCCCTTGATATCCAGGATAATGACCTGGATGTCTGTTATCCCGGCGAGGAGCGCCATGCCACAACCGACCGGGAAGAAAACGCCGAAAGGCTACAGCTACTCACGTTTGTTGCAAAGCACGCTCGCATCCGGGGTCTGATTCTAGAGCTTAGGAATAAATCCATGCTGCAGCGGCAAGATACCGCAGACCGAGCTGCTTCCGTTCAGGCCGAGCTGGCTAAATGGTTCAACGAAATTCAAGACGCCGTCGAAGAAGATGATCTAGCCGACATAGACTTAAATACGCCTACAATATCGGAATATCACAAAATCATGCTCTTGGTTCTGAAGCATGAGTCGGCAATATGTTTGAACAGGCCCAGCTTAGCTTCCGAGCACCCCTCCTCATCATATTGTTACGCCTTCCAAGCCTGCATCTCCGCCGCAAAATCTATCCTCATAATCCTCAAGAAACACCGAAACCGTCATCAACTACAATTAGACTCATCTGGTATTAGATCACCCACTCCCTTGCTTTGGCCTTCTTTCACGTGGTCTATTTGGATCAGCGCGTTTGTCCTTATCCACGCAGCTTTTGAGAAGCAGGTTCCTCTGGATAGCGTTCTACGGTATAGCATATCTTTAATCAATCTCTAAATCTGTTAGTTGCTGACCTGTGCTATTAGACACGTCTCTGCAGCAAAAGACATCCTCAGACATCTAGCTACAAGAGACACTTCCTGGCCGGAGTATTGTCTTGGAGCCATCGATGAACTGACATCTATAGTTCAAGAGCTTTCTCAGGAGCGTGTTCCACTGATAGACTCCCCTATCGATGGCACTGTTGTGACGCGGACTTTCTCGCCTAGCGTGGAACATCAACGGCAAAATGTCGACAATGCTACTCCTACAAGACCCTCAAGAGCACAGCAGGGGCAAGCACAGGGATCTGCTACTAACTCTGGTGCAGATGCCGAAACAAGAGAAAAACAGACTCCTATTACATCAAACGCTTCCTCCACCGCCTTTTTCTCGCAAGCAGGGCCTTCGACACAGAGTGCTAGATTGCAGCAGCATAAACGGCCACGAACGTGCCACTCATCGGATACACTCCCTCAGGGAGCATCATATTCTCATCACGAGGTTTCGCATAGTTCGTATACCAGTGATTTGCTTTCTACACCAATCAATTTGCTGGCTACAGAAGGGCCGCCTTGTCGCAACTTGGACACCATGCCTCTAGAAGGCCAGGAGTCAATGATGTGGTACGATCAGCTATTTGCAAGTTCATTCAGTGCTATCGACAATCCATTCCTTGTAAACGCGGAGTTTGATGCTTCCGTTGATCCAACTTGGAATTACCTACGGTAGTATCAGCTCAATTAGCTCTACCTTTACACCTCTTTCACTTGTATCACCTCCCGGGCCTTGTTCAATACCACTTGTATATGCTTCTTGTCAGCCGCTACTCCATTTACTCCAAAGAAATTCTCGTTTTGTAAACGTTCAAGGAATAGCTCGTAAGCTGGCATATACCCCTTCACAAATCGGATTACTTGCTCATCCGTCATGCCAGGCTTGTGCTCTCTCAGCGCCTTCTCTTGACCCAATCTCCACTCGTAAACCTGAACCAGTTTATCCGTGCTCAGGTGCAGAAAGCCGTCAAAGTGCTGTGGTCCAGCAAACGCTTCGCAGTATCTTTTGAGGTTCTCGTTGATGAGCAATAGGTGGCTCAGATCATGGGTTGCCAAGGTATTGGTGAGCGCCCAGTCTTCGGACTGTTGTGCCTCAGAAGCTTTGGCTTTCTCCCATTTCTTTGTGACCTCCTCTTTGGTTAAAGGTTGAAAGCCAAGGGCCCAGCCTTCAAAGATAAGAACATCAAGATCTTGACCCAGGGCCACTTGTTCCCAGTTCTCTGCCGGAACCCTTCCTCCCTGACCACTATGAAGACTTTTGTCGTATGCAGGCCACTTGAGGAACTTGTTTTTACCTTCTTCTCGACCGAGTACTTGGCCAAAGAATTCTTTGGCTAAAACTTCATCGTGAGTTCCGGGTTGGCCTCGAGTCTGAAGGAGACCGTTGTCTGGGTTTGCCTCCCGGATGGCTACAAGCTCCGGATGGTCATGGTAGAGATCATCCAGTGACAGAATCCGAGTCTTAAGGTTATGCTGAGTGGTCAAGGCCTGGGAGAGTGCTGCAGCCCATGTTGATTTTCCGCTGCCTTGAAGGCCAGAGAGGCCTAGCACGAATGGTTTTGAGGTCTTCTTCCGATGGGCCTGGATTGACGGGACAAAGATTGCCAATACATCGTTAATTGCGTTTGGATCAATCATGTCGATTACACGTTGCGAGGTATTGATCTATCAGGATGAGTTTCTGTAATCAAAGACCAAGAATGCTGATAAAGAGCCGGTTTCTTGAAAACTACTCAATTCGTAAGCATCGATATCGTAGATAGTGTTGGGTTGAAGAATAAGTCCCTCATAATCAACTTCCGAATGTGTTGGCCTCTCACTGATGGACAATTGTTCCCCGCATCTTCTAAGCCACGACTTACGGATAACTACTCACTCTACGAATATGAGAGCGGCGGTTCATTCTATTAACCGGACCCAATGAGGCCATGCAGCGGACAAAGAAATGTCCGCCTCAATAACTCCACACCAACTGACGAAGCGTAACATAAGTCCACACTTGGAAACTTCCTGTAACTAAGTATCACAACTTAACTTTGACTAACACATCTCAATATTCTATCTTAATCATAAAATAAGACAACTTTACAAAGTCCATCATGTCTCCATCCGCAGTCAACGCCAAGAAGTCATACAGCATCGCCTCCATCCCTGCTGATGGCATTGGCCCAGAGGTCATCTCAGCTGGTATCGAGGCACTTAACGCCCTGGCCGATACTCTTCAGACCTTTGAGCTTGACTTTACTCACTATGACTGGAGCTCAGAGACATACAAGAAGACAGGAAATTATATCCCTGACGGCGGCCTAGAGCAGCTCAAAAAGCACGATGCTATTCTGTTCGGTGCCGTAGGCGCTCCTGGTAAGCTTCCTCACCAACTAAAGCCAGCCTGATACTCATTCTCTACTACAAGATGTCCCTGATCACATTTCTCTCTGGGGCCTTCGCCTTGCCATCTGCCAACCATTCCAGCAGTACGCCAACGTGCGACCCACGCGTGTAATGCGAGGAACTCAGTCTCCCCTGCGCAACTGCAAGGCCGGTGATCTTGACTGGGTCATAATCCGCGAGAACAGCGAGGGTGAATACGCCGGCCAAGGCGGTCGCTCACACCGCGGTCACCCCTGGGAGGTAGCCACCGAAGTCGCCATCTTCACACGCCACGCCGTCACCAGGCTCATCCGCTTTTCCTTCGAGATTGCCCAGAAGCGACCCCGAAAGCACCTGACCGTTGTTTCCAAGAGCAATGCCCAGCGCAACGGTATGGTTCTATGGGATGAGGTCGCTGCTGAGGTTGCCAAGGACTTCCCCGATGTGACGGTGGAGAAGATGCTGGTGGATGCCATGACGGCCAAGATGGTTCTCAAGCCTGAGAGCATTGATACTATCGTTGCAAGCAACTTGGTCAGTGAGATAACAATACACTTACAACTCATCCTAACAAGACATGGCAGCACGCAGACATTCTCTCAGATCTGGCCGCTGCCCTCGCTGGCTCGATCGGCATAGCACCAACCAGTAACCTCGACCCCAGCCGCGAGAACCCATCCATGTTTGAGCCCATCCACGGCTCAGCCTTTGACATCACCGGCAAGGGCGTTGCTAACCCCGTAGCCACTTTCTGGACAGCGGCTGAGATGCTAGCATGGCTCGGCGAAGAGGAAGCGTCCACCAAGCTGATGGAGTGTGTCGAAAACGTAACTGCTTCGGGGGTTCTCACACAAGATCTGGGTGGCAAGGCGACGACGAAGGAGGTGACGGCTGCGGTGGTGGCAGAGATCAAGAAGAGCCTAGGCAAAGTCGCTGAGTAAAGTTTCGGGAGCTAGATAGAACTGTAGAAAATAGAACCTGCTCTGTATCTTTGTACGTCTTTTTAGGTCAGGTATGGATATGAGACGAAACTCTTTGTTTTGTTTGACCCGTGTTCATTGTGCACTTATGAAGCGCAGTCTGCACAAAGCCATACTTAGTCTTCTTCTACCACGTCTTTGTTTTCTTCAACGGACTTATTTATGAATGTCTTACAGCATTCACATTTGCTTGATGTTTGCTCAATAGGGCACGTCTTTCAGAACCTTATTGTCCAGTTGTCTCGTCCAGTTGTCTCACATAGATGTCCCACCAGGTTTTAGAAAAAGTTTCTGCGAAGCTATATCTCTTTGATTAGTAAAAAATTTTAATGTATAAAACTTTATATGAAGTCTTTGGGATCAATGAGATATGTATAAGGCTTTCAGATCGAAGTCTTTGAGGTCCACGTAGTGCTTGCTACTGTCAACTTTCATTTTCAGATAACATTATCTCTTCTAATAACTCCTCTACCATGCTTCGCGAGAGATTCCTCCATCACTCACACTATGTGTCACATCACCGTCTTCAAGTGCAACTCGCCAAGCTACAAAGATCCATATCGTGCTCGCATCGTTCACTGCCAAGGAGCAAAAACCCACAAGAGAACCATGATTCCACCTGGCTGCGTCGAGTACCAAACGGTGTTCCAGGAGTTTGACAACATGGGAAACCTGCGTGGATGTTTAGACACAAAGTTATCAAGCACTTTGCCCAAGGAAAATCGCTGCTTCAGCCACCATCCCAGGTGAGTATCGACGCTAAGAAAAAGCGAGTTTTGGCTCTACTCTAGACTAGGGACATGTTGCAGTATGTCAGCTTAAATAGTTTTCAAGAACCAAATTTAGCTTCCCATCCACATAACAGCTCAATGCAGTGCAAAATGTACATGATTTCATCATCTCGAAGGCCTCGAGTCAGTTCTCGTTTAACTCAGGTAATCCTGGTTGTTACACTGATTTCACTTCCGATCAAATCCAAACCTGTGCATACAGAAGAACTGGACGAAACACACGTAGATGAACTAACTGTATTACCTACTGTTGGCGACTGGATGAAGACATGGAGACGGTTACTGTACGGGTGTGTAGGCAGGCTTAATACCATAACAGAGATAAGAAAAGGTTCAACATAACTCACATAAAAAATACAACGCATATATCCCAAGTCCTATTGCAACACCGTAACTCAATCCGGACCAAAAAGAAATCTAATCCAAATTCAATCCATTGAAAAAAGAAAACCTGCTACTCTGTCCCCCCAAAACGCCAAACGCCATGCCATCTTAAAATCTCCAGCACAGAAAGCGACGCGTAATCCTCACCGTCTCGAGTCTTCTCCTCCCTTCAATAACCTCACCAATGGGCACACGTCGTATATATCTCCAATGATCTGTGGCCTCGTTTGGCCGTCCGTTCTGTCGCATTATGCCGGGTATTCGATTCGCGTCAGGTACGTTGATCTAAAGAGAGCGATGTCAGAAGGTTGATCAGTGGGCGCGGCAACTCTGTCAACAAATGCGATGAACACTATAAGAAATAGAAATTCAGGGAGTATTTAGTGATGATGATGGTGATGGTGGTGGTGATGGCGATGACGGCTGCCCTGTCTTTGGTGGGTGTGGTGTTCGTGGTCGTCGTGATCATGGCCATGATGCTGTGCATGGTGTTGTTGAACAATCTGGTGTTGGCCATTCGGCAGGGTATGCACAAGAATCTCCTGATGCTGGTGGCCCTGCGGCTGTACATGAATACGATGCTCCTGGAGCTGTTGGCCCACAGGCATAATAAGCTGTTGGTTAACCCACTGCTGCGTAAGTTGAATTCTGCCCATTGCCGACAAAGGCTCAGGATCGAAGACGCGCTCATCTTCATACTCATACTCATCCCCGTACACAAAGTCATTGGGATTGGGGCCGAGAAATCCACCTACACGTTGGTTGTCGAATACTTGTCGGCCCTGTCCACCAAACGTATTAGCTTGCGCCGCGACTGGACGACGAACCGTCTGCCGAGGCTCCATCGGGAGAAAAGGGTTAAGTCCTGGTAGAGGCAGTGCTTGTTGACGAACAACTCGTTGACGTACCACTGGAGGAGCCGCCTCTTGGCGTCGTTGCTGGCCTGGCCTCTGACCAGCAGGGCCTCCCATCTGGGCCTCGATGATCTGATCTAATATTCTTCCAGCCACTGGTTGAGCGGGCACCCCATTGCGATTTCTACGCTCCTCCTCAAGTCTTCTTCTGAGACGTCGTGCAGCATCACGCTCTGCTTCTTCTTGTCGTCGTCCAGAGTTTTGACGCGGCAGTCGTAGCGGCCGAACCACTCTCTGTCTCGTCTGCCTCGCGACTCTCGGGCCACGATCTTCGTCTCCATACATCGGACGCAGCTGTGGGATTCTAAGCGGGCCGTTGCTATCGCTCTGGTTAGCTGTCGGTGCCTCCGCCCGGCGCGGACGGCGACGGAACTGCGGCGGCTTGACGCCTGGACG
This sequence comes from Fusarium continuum, assembly GCA_013184455.1. Lineage (NCBI taxonomy): Eukaryota > Fungi > Ascomycota > Sordariomycetes > Hypocreales > Nectriaceae > Fusarium > Fusarium continuum. The sequence goes on from JABCKB010000368.1 coordinate 35,659, forward strand.
ATTCTTCATCGGCACCATGAGATCAAAGCGGCCCCATTGAGGACAGCGACACGATTGCCATCTCTTGCCGCAGAGGAAGCAGAACTCTCTACCGCAGGGACACGTCATGTGATTGCATGCCTCTGACAGTTGGATCATCCTACCACACTTCGGACAGTTGACGGTCTGATTCGCATCCATTGTCGCCCAGACGTCCTCTTCGGCGTCTCCTTCTTCGCACGGTTGGCCGGGGTGGGCTCTAGCACCGCACTCCCGGCAGGTTTGACGGTCGCAGAGAAGACACGCTCCGTTGCGGTCGGGTGGGATAAAAGCTGCGCAGTTTCCATCGTGGCAGTATAGTCGATCGTGGACCGGCGCCTCGGCCTCCTCTTGCATCTGGCGAAACAGATGGACTAGAGCAGGGGAACGCGCAAGCATAATTGCTGCTTCGTTGAAAGGTTGGCAGCATTTAGGAGGGAACTCCTCTTGGGAGCGGAGACCGACGCGGATGGCTTCGCGATAGCAGGACAGGCAGTAGTCGCAGCCGCAGGGAGCCTTGACATGGGCGCCCTCGCCACAGACAAGGCAGTCTTGACCGTTTCCTGCTCTAGGCATAGGTTCGGACGAGTCGCCTCGGAGGGCCGCCTTCCTCTCGGCGCGATCCAGCACGACTCGGTGGGAAGTGTCTTGTACTTCGGGGCTGCGCAGTCGTTCAGCTGCAGTCTCCTCTTCTGAGATGATCCTCGAGACCAGAAGAGCCTGCTCGTCTGGGTCTGCGAGTTCAATAGCAAGATAAATGATCCTTGCCAGGTTGGCCTCTGAGAAACCGGTGCCTTCATCGGTAGGGAGGAGGTCGAGTCGAAGCATCAAATCCACCAGGTCCGGATGGACTTGGTCAAAAGCATCTGAAAAGGTCGACATGGTGTAGGGAAGGGGGGAGCAAGAGGCTGGAATGGTGTCTGGGTGTCAAGAATGTCGTCTCTCTGTACCAGCCAGAGTATATCTAAGCCCAGTGTCACTTCTTTACCGGTTTTCCGAGTAGATAGATGTTGACTGGAAGACGAGATATAGGACAGAGAAAAAATTATGAATGTGGTCAGCTCAAGTAAGTGCGTGTGAAAAGTTAGTAGAGCTGAAAGTCTAAGGCAGATAGGATATAGCAAGCTTTTATCTTCCAAGGCACAGGGAGAAAGGTCAGTAACTCAAAGTTTAGACTGGCTGTTCAAACCCAAGTGAACTGTGAACAGTCACCGTGGTCGAATAGGCCTGGCACAGTTCAGAACTCAACTGATCAAATAGGTCGTGGACTTAGTACGTGCTGTTCTGTACGAGAGCTCATGTTCGCTAGTAGCCTCTCCAAGCTCGGCCACGAACAAGATAATCCAGCGACATACACGCGACGGGGCGTTCAAGTACATTACCTCACATTCGGTTCGGGCGCGCTGTGCATGCAGATAGATATATGCTGGGGAAAATGCTGGTATTTGGAAGGCGACTGGTAATCAGATCGATGATGCGCTATCCTGTCTGTAACCCAAGAAATTCGTGGCCATGCGCCTTTACCTCGCTTCTCTCGACAATTAGTCGCTGCCCACAGGGTATCCGGGCATCCATTCATCGACAACATAAAACACTTGACTCCCTGAAAACATGGTAAATCATGAAAAAACCCCAGAGCCAAGTTTGGTATCCAACCCAAATCCCCGGTCCCTACAGTCCGTGACCCCAAACTGGGGGTGATTTGAACCACAAGGGGAGTAAACAAAGAAACCACATGAAATTACAAGAACGCGTAAACCCCACAAACTCCACCACATCGTGAACTCCGTCGCTGATTCCCTATGTGACGTTGAGAGCAAATGACGCATAATATAGACAAACAATTCGGCGACTCAGAGCCTAATAGCTGAAGTCGACATTGGCCATGGCCATGGCCGGTGGACCCTTGTTCTGGTCATTGTTGCTGTTGGGCGATGAACTGTTATTGTTGTTGTGGTTCACGGTGATGGAAGACGTGTCGCCGTCACCCAAGGTTGTGTCTGCGCTTGATGAGGTCGTCGTCGTTTGAAGCTCGTGGCCGGCGGGAGGTTGGGCGCTCGGTGACCAACCATCGTTGAGCATCTGCTGGAAACTCCAGCTCGGTTCGAATGATTTGCTGTTCCATGCATGGTTCACCCGTTCGTACATTTCGTCGATCTGTTCCAGGCTGATCTTGCTTGTTTCGTACACCATGCACCACACAAAGAAGACTGCCAAAATGCAAAAGGCGCCCCAGATAAAGAAAATTTTCGGACCAAAAGAGGCGTTGCCTGGTCCTGAGCCAACCAAGTAAGGTGCACTGTAGGCGATTCCAAAGTTGAGAATCCAGTTTGACGCTGTTGAAACAGACATGGCCTTTGCTCGGACCTTGAGGGGGTAGATCTCTGAGGTAACAACCCACACTACAGGACCCCAGGATGCCGCGAAGAAGGCGATATTGATGGCGCAAAACGTGATAAGAATAGTTTGAGATGCCTTTTCAAAACTTTGGCCCGTCGCAGTATCGAACGATGCCATAAGGAGTTGGCAACCAGCCATGCCAAGAGCTCCTATCATCAAAAGCTTTCGTCGGCCCCAGTGCTCGATAACCAATAGACCTGGAATTGTCGACACAACGTTGATGACGTTGATGATAAGCGACTTGGTGTACGGGCTCTCGACGCCAGCGCCGTCAAAGAAGGTTGTACTGTAATACATTATGAAGTTGATACCGGTGAGCTGTTGAAGCATTTGTAACCCACAGCCGGTAAAGGTTCGTCGGCCGAGATGTGGTGAGCCGACAAAGATATCCTTGTAGCTGTCGGGACCTAACGTTAGTTCGTATTGGTGGTTTGCGATCATTTCTTGTAATTCGTCGACCAGCGCTGGATGAGTAATGTCAAGCCGTCGAAGCCGACTGAGTGAGAGGCCGGCGGCTTCATGCAGACCCTTCTTAACAAGGAATCGAGGTGTTTCCGGTAGCAATAATAAACCGCCGGTGAGAATTACGGCTGGGACGAGTTGAAGGCCGAGAGGGATGCGGTATGCGGATGAGTTGTTGAGTTTGGAGGCGAGGATGTTGACTATGGAGGCGGCGAGGAGGCCAAAGGTGATTGATAATTGATATGCGCAGACAAGACTGCCTCGTATCCATTTGGGCGCCATTTCAGACTGATACAACGGAACAAGAACAGAGATGATGCCGACACCGACGCCAGCGAAGAATCTGTAGATATGTTGATGATATGGTTCCGAGTGGATTCAGCTTGAGTGAGCACGTACCTTCCAACCAGCAATAAGTCGATGTTTACAGCGCAAATTTGGAAGATGGCTCCGATGCAAAAGATACCGACGGCAAGAAGGAGAGTCTTGCGACGGCCTAGAGAGTCGCCAGTGGGTGCAGCAAGCAAAGCACCGAGGGCAGTGCCAGCGCTGAGGATGGCGACGATGATAGATGAGTCTCTTGTACAAATGTCAACGGCGCCGTTTTCGTCGACGCAATTTGTATGTTTTCCGAATTGCTCCTTGAACTCTGTCATGGCAAGGATGCCGTTGATGGCTCTAGAAAGTTATGTGATTAGTTTCTCGTAATATGAAAAAAATGAGGTGACGCGATGAAATGGGCTGGTTGTGGACAATCCGATGGCGTTTGGTGATCGAGTCGGTCGGTTCATCCTGTAGGGTCGCAGAGGTATGTCGCTCTCGTTCGATATATCGGTTCAAACATAGAATCTCCTTGCATTTCTTCCTGACAATACAGTTCTGCGTTGGCTGAGTCCAAAACGTGGTGATGGAGGCGTAGTCAACGAGAGTCCATCGCAGTTGTCGCATCGTCGAATAGTCGGTCCTGAGTGTCGTCGATGCCTTCCAAGAGCATTCCTCTCTCTTCATCTTGTCGTCGCGGTAGTCGAGCGGACAACATCGTATCATGCCATGTCGTGAAGCATCCGTCCCCATGTCCCAGCCTAGCAAAGTCAAGAAAATGGTGGTCTGTCTTACCCAGTATCGTAGCCGAACAGCAACCCGCCAGAGGCAACGAAGAGGCCGACCATGATGGCCGGCGCCGACGAGCCCGCGACATTGTCGGGTTTCTGCCAGCCCATGGCAATGGCCATGGTGTCGGTGTTGAAGTCGTCAATCCAGGGTCAGAAGTGTCGAGAGCGAAATGCTCCGGGTCGGCGAGATTTTGGTGGAGGTAGAAGGGGTTGAGAGATCAACGGGGGGACATTGGGCGATTCCGTGTGGGTAATATTGGATGGGCGGGCGATGGCAACTGGTCTGTCCCCTCCAGTCAAGGCGCTGTAGCGCTCGCACTGGGTACTCGAAAGTCAATGCTTCGCTAGTCCTCAACAGGAGAACAGAGAGCACGTGGTACATGAAAATCCAAGGGATAATGAAAAGCTTTAGGAGATAGCATTGATGCAGCAGCAATTTTAAGACTGAAACATACAATATATAGAGCCCTCGTGGTAATTCAAGCATTCAGCTGAAAAAAAGGTTCAGAGATGAAAAGAACACAGAGAGGGGCAGACGTTAATGGTGAGAGTTCCGTCTGGAGACAGGAGGCAAAAAAGGTAGGGATCTTCGCCCCGGAGAATGGCTAGCCCACTTCTGGCTAAGCCCAGGCATTGACCGCGGCCACTGGAACCTCGTCAAGCCATTTTAGTGGGGTCCCTTTGCGCAGAAAGAGCGTAGACTGGCTGAGCTAAGCGAGTCACAGTGCGATTTGGTTTCCATCGACAGAATCCATCATGATACTCTCCACGGCCATTGCCCTGTCAATACTTCTATTGTATCATTACACAACACCAAATCAATCCTTCAACGGCTCAGGGCATTACTTCACCGGCCACCGCATAAAGCACGCGTCCCCTTCGAGGAACTGGCGGGACCTCGAGCGTCTGAGCGCCCCGAATCTGAAACTGAGTCACATTGACACGGTCCATGCGGATCCAAACAGGTCAGAAAGAGAAGCAGGGAGAGCTCTCAGCTCTCAAAATAACCAAGCCATCAAGTTTCATCTTGCGCTAGAAGTCTCCCTCTTTTGGCTGCGTTCACAGATCCCAAGTGGCAGAAACTCGACGGTTCAAGGACGAGTGACCTCGGTAAATAGCCCGCTATCAAAAGGGGGGTTTAATAAACAACAGAGACGCTAATAGTATATAGCAAAACTATGAGATGATGTTCTAATTATTAGAGTATTTCTAGGCTATAGACTGATTGAAGCACCTTGCTTATTTTATCTACTTTCTAGCTCTTCGAGCTCAACTGTCCCAGATGTGTGTTCGATCACTTGCCAGGGATGAGGCTGCATTCCGAAAATTCGAAGCTAGGAACAGGAGACTCCGATCCTGGATTTTTCAAGAGGTTCAAATGTCGCGAAAATACTACCTACCAAGACTTGGGGTTATTAATGCCACCTTATCTGGTCCATCAACAAATATTCGCATCAGTGCCTCTCTTGTCTTGAAGCTCCGGATGGACATGGCAGGGCAGTTTGGAATCGCTCTAAGAGCACAGTCAGAACACTGTATACCGCGCGCAGCCACTCAAAGCGCAACGGCGCCTCCGCCGTGCAGCGCTTACCCCGGTCTAGCACCCTGTCAGTGCTGATGTAGCCAAAATGTAGAGAACATGTTCCTCATAACTCTCTCAGCATCTGAAGATACTTCTCGGCTACGTGCAGTTTCTCGTCTCCCGCACAGTCTCCAGTTTCCCCCAGACAATCACCCCAGCCACGGTTCACACTCGGTACCGGTACTTGGGGACATGATTTGATTTCCGCGATGCGAGCAGCAGCCCTTGTGCGCAGGAGGAGGACTCAGGAGGTTCCGGAACACGTTGAGTATGACAAGTGACTGTAGGCAGCAGGAGACTGATGGGATTTTCCCTTTCGACAGTTCATGATTTAGGACAAAAGGACTCAAGCCTCCCGCTTCGCAACGCGCATGAGAGGGGGCAAGGAAGTGAGATCTTTTGTTTCTACGTGATGCAAGCTATAAAGTGGCTTTTTAAGTTTGACAATGCGTCAAACATTGTGGCCTGACCAAGCGTTTCGTCTTTCATCACTACGAATGACGCGGGATCAACCACCTCTGTCATTTTCGGAAGCCGAACAAGCACAGTCAGATAGACAATACGTTAGTAGTTTCTTTTATTCAGTCATTACTAACAGTTAGCTGTCGATGGTCATAAACATGACAATCTGCCATTTCAAACCTCAGCAGTGCCGTACCGCATCACCAACAGCACGTTTTCCCCCCCTAGAACTCAGGTCATGCGACGCTCCTTGCTTGGCATCATCCAGAGCTCATCCTGTGGCTGGGTCACTCTACGTGGAGTGTACAGAAAATAACGTGTCCCAATTGGGAAACATGCGGTCTTGTCACCTCCAACTCGACCAGTAGACGAAAGAAAGAAAAAAGCACAACCAAGCAGTTACATTCGGTACGGGTAGTTATCTCATGATACTACCTAAGTTATTAACAGCCCGTAGGGGAAATAGGGACTTCGCCTAATTTATATTTAGACAGGGAATGCTCCCCTTATAATCCCTTACGCAGGCTTCCTAATCGCCCTCGTCACATGCTGGGCAAGTACAATATTCTTTCAATCTTCAACACGTGCTCAGTTTTTTCTTTTTGCGGGGTGCAGAAAAGCCGGGGCTCGAGCAGGGGTTCAGAGCATAAGGCCGAACCGTTTCTTGGCGGGGGAAAAACGTGTCAGAATTCCTGCTCATCGTTCTGCTTGAGGTAGTCATCTTCACGTGGGACCGAAAATCACAATTGCGAGATGACAAGGAGCTGTACATTGGTATGTGTGAGATGATATCGCATCATCTTAATCGTCCAGGTACATAGACGGAGTCCCTTAGCTTAGTAGGAGTGTTGGGCAAGCCATACAAAGGGGGAACTAGCCAAATGAGCCTACCCTAGACGGCCATTGAACAACTCTGCGAGCAAGGCAAAAGCATCAATGGAGTAACGGCTGTAATAGATGTAGATACTTTGCCTTCAAGAATTAGGTCATCAAGTTGCTGTCTAACTGACGAGCTGGTAACAAGCGACACATGTACAGTCCGTCTCCTCGCATTGGGCTCATGCTGTTTATTAACTATCTACAAACCCGATGTATTACGATAGGTGATCAAGCTAGAGCAACCAATGGACTCTCCTCTAGAGGGTGTCTCCTCAATCACAGCATGATAGATAATATGAATTTCACAACGATCCTATCTACTTGGTCAATGCAACGTGTTCTCTGGGCTGCGTGATGGTGTAACAAACTGAAACCTTCACTGATGAACGCTTAGGTCATGATCGTCAGGCACGACCTGAATGCGCATCTAACAAAGCAGAACTGCGGTGATACATGTGTCAATATGGGCGGACCAAAAGATGGTAACCCCTTAAGCCACTGCCAGAACCGTTTAGTTGATCAACATCAAGCCTCAAACACCAAACTATCGCATTACGCCGTAGAGCAATTTCACAACAAGCGCAAACACAAGCAGGTGACAAGCCTGAGATGAACATGAAAGGTAGATAGATATCTTCAAAATTGTATAAACTAGATTGCAACCAACAAGCCGCATGCATCCCGCCTATCAATACAAAAAAATCCTAGACGCCTTATTGCCAAAGCCCTTTTTCGGCATGGGGTACAAATCTCGCACAAAAACACAAGTCATCGCGGCTTCTCTTCTCTCTGCCGCGTCACCGTCGTTACATCAGTTCACCATTACCATCGCTCTAAGGCTCCAGAGTAACCTCCTGGCCCTTGACGCGGCCAATGACCTGCTGAGGCGCGTACTTGGGGATGACCTCGTCGTCGTGCAGCATCTCAAACTCCTCGGTCGCGTCGCGGCCCATAAAGTTCAGGATGGCCTGTACGCCACCGGGGTGCTCCTCGAGCCAGTCGCTGAGGTCCAAGACGACACCCTTGACGACGACCCAGACGTTCTCCTTGGTGTTGTGCTTGGCAATCTCGTCCATGGTGAACTCCTTCTCAGGAACCTTGAAGGCCTTAGGGTCGTTGGGCTTAGCAGCCTTAGCACCATCCTCCTTGGTGGGGTTAGGGCCGGTAGCAACGCTGGCCTGCTCGTCAACCTTTGATGGAGCTCCAGAGCCGGAGGGAGCGGCGCCGGCGCCAGGGGCGCCCCAAGAGACGGTTACCTGGTTGGGAACGGAAGGGTCAAGATGCAGGGAGATCTGGCCGACACGCTGGGCAGCGCTGCCAGCACTGCCCTGAAGGGCGTTCTGGAAGAGATAGTTGCTAGCAGTATCACCGGCAACACGGCCGTAGACAACACAGCCGAGGAGAGAAGAACCACCCAGACGGTTGGCACCGTGAACACCACCAGCCAACTCACCGCAGGCGTAGAGACCCTCGAAGGGCTGCTTCTCCTGGTTGAGAACCTGGGCCTTGTCGTTGATCTCAATACCACCCATGGTGAAGTGAAGGACAGGCTCCATGACGGCGACGTGGAAGTCATCATCGACATCAAGGGGTAGGTTGTGGAAGAATTTCTTGCCCCAGGGGTCCTTCTCTTTGCCATCGGCAATAGAGTTGTAGGTGGTGAAGGTCTTCTGGAGGTGCTCGGGGGAGCATCCAATCTCCTTGGCAAGCTCCTTGCCGGTCATCTTCTTCATGAGACCACGGCCAGAGTAATGGCGGGTGTGGAAGTCAAGGACCTTGGAGGCCTTGGAGTTGAGAACAAGTCGAATGGGGAACTTGTCCTTCTTCTTCTCCTCCCACATCATGCCGGAAACGTAGTCACGGTGACCGAGCTCATCGCAGAATCGGTCACCATCAGCGTTGAGGAGCAGACCACCCTCACCACGGAGAGCCTCAGCGGCAAGGAACTTCCACTTGGAGCCGGGGTCCTTGGGGTCGACGAGACCTGTAGGGTGGACTTGGACCTTGTCCATGTCAATACCATTGCCACCAATGGCCATCACCATCTTCTGACCGTCACCAGTAGCGTGTGTACCGTTTGTGGTGGCGAGTCCATAGGTATCGGGACGGTGCTGCTTGAGCAGCGAGGAGTCGGAGAAATCAGCGGCATAGCCACCGGTAGCGAGGACGACGGGGCCATCAACGGAAACGGTCTCGCCGTTGTGCTCGTACTTGACACCAGTGATCTTGTTACCCTCCTTGTTAAGCTCGGTGACGCGGGCCTTCTTGACGATCTCGACGCGACCGGGTTCGTTCTCGGCAAGCTCCTCGAGGCGCTGCATCAGGGCGTAGGTGATGGCCATACCGGGGAACTTGGCATCGTGTCCTCGGTGGGTTCGGGGCTGGGAGTGACCACTGTGACAATTGTTAGGTTGCGTACGTTTGAATGCGTGAGATTTACGGGAAATTGAACGTACCCAAGACGAGAGACGAGGGTGAGGTCGAGGTTGAACTCGTCCTGAAGCCACTCAACAGCAGCGGCGGACTTGTAGGTAAGGACCTTGATGAGGTCGGGACGGGCCTTGTCACGGGCCGACTTGAGTGTATCATCGTAAAACTGCTTGACGCTGTCGGGAATGCCAGTATCAACCTGCGTCCTTGTGAGAGCACCATTGATACCGGAAGTAGCCTTGGTAGAGTTTCCGCCAAAGAAGCCTGCAGCGAGAAGCACATGTCAGCATAAGGTCACACGCAGTTGAACCGAGCACAAGCGCCCAAATGCGCCTGCGCTACTGATTCGGTGAGAGATTCATGTGAAAGAGACTTACCCTGCTTATCAAGGACAATGACGTTGCCGCCAGCCAGGTAGATGGTGTGCGCGGCAGACAGACCAGAAACTGGAGATGCGTGTTAGAAAGAGATTGACATTGTCGCGAACAGCGCAATTTGAGGGCGAATCGGTGTCAACTTACGGCCGCCGCCAACGACAATCACTCTAGGAGCCATTGTTGCCTGTGTATGTGGTATGTGGTATGTGTCAAGGGTATAGGAGGCCAGAGGAGATGATCGAGACACAGCAGAGCAGAATACTCCCACGCCAAATGGAGAGGAAAAAAGAGGGAGATGAAGGTTGTTTGGGGGGAATAACTAAGGGGACAAGTCAAAGAAAAAGGCGGAGGAAGAGGAGGATCAAGGTCAAGTCTTATTTAGTAGGTACTGCGAGAGTGGACGCCAACAAGGCCGAGGCGGGAGGCGAAGGGGTATGTAGTATGTGCAAGGCGTGGGAGCCGAGGTCGAACCATGCCATGACTACCTACTATGATGAGCGCATGCAATTCTGACTGAGTGAGTTTAACGACATGGGTCATCTGAGACGTTCAGGTACTTGCATCGCAAGCAGAAACACAGCAAACGTCGCTTCTTTTTTAATTCTGTGCATGTATATATACTATCAAGCACTCCGTTACTGTTATCCAAAACTTTCCGCCTTGCCTTTTGACTTCTTTTCACCATGACCGTCGCGATCAAGACCTTGCGGGGAGTACAACGACGGGCACAAATCAGATGCTGGCGTTTTCTCAGCAGCCCAGGCCAGGATTGCTCCCCGGAAGCGGCTACAATGCCCACTGAGACTTAGCGTCACTCGCCGCCGATACCTGTATCCACCCCCGCCACGGGGCTTGAATTTGGGGATTGGAGGAAAGGCACGTTCTAGGTAACCAAGAGTTGGGACATCAAGTTGACATTTTGCTAACTGTACGTTCAATTGAAGCTTACAGTTGGGTGATCCAGGCATCTCTCGCCAACTCACAGTGTTTAACTCGACAGTCCAGTCTCAGCTGCTCTAACCAGGTATACAACTTGATCACCCTCGCTTCCCTCGCCGCAAGCTACGCCGAAACACCGCAACTCTTCTCCCCCAGGCGGCCGGGCAACCCACCGACAGAGGCCTCTCTCGCCTCTGATGTGCCGAGGTCTCCGCCTCCGAAGGAGATGAGGTTCGTGTGGGGGAAGCTAGTAGACAGTCATCCCTGGCCTCGCTGTTTCTTGTCCCCGAGTTTCAGAGCATACAGAGCCTCGCCATAATGAATGGCACGTGGTGTTTACCGGTTAAGTTATATATCTTTTGTTCCTGAACACAATCAGCGAGCGTGTAAGCATGTGAGAAACCCTTCTCCCCACGGTCTCCTCACTCTTTTGCCCTTCTCCTCGTTCTGTTCCTTTCTAAGCTCAGCCAATCAAGTCTCTCTTCTCCAAATCCCACACAACCGGACTTGTCCCCGATCACCTCGGCTAAGTAACCGGTCCGTCACTGTTGACTCAGGATTAATCTAGAGTAGACCACGTGATTTTCGTTGATGAGTTCAGTATCTGACTTCTCCAACAAGAGCTGAGAAAAACGACCCTCACTTCTCTGTCTTTCACATGTCAACTCTACCCCAACAGGCACATGAATCGCTACGTCCAACTGTAACTCGTCCACACCCTGATCAACACTCATCCATGACGCCCATGACCATGAGCCTACCGCCTTTTCCCCACGTTCATGACTAAGGTACAGTAACAAAGCATTCTTTAGAGGCTTGTGACAGTCTCGCCGGGTCAGCTGGCTCTTTTTCGAGCCTTTCTATTCGCTTTCCCATATCGAAAAGCACGTGAAAGTCGTGTCTCTATTCTCTGGGGAAATGTTGACCTGTGTTTGCCGCTTCAAGCGAGACACCAGCTCCATCTTTTGAGTTTTCCCCGGATTCTACACGTGCATCATCTGACCCCAGAATCTGACTGAGCCTCCGCCACTCTCCTCATCCATTGGATTTGTCTAGACCCTCGGCCCTCTCACTGCTAAATCTGAGGGTCGCGCTGACTCAGCCCCCCAATTTCACATGTGAATACATTCCGAATGGATCAGTGGAACTCCATCGCCCGAGTCATGATCTGCCGTTGTCTGTGCACGGTTTCAGAATAACGAATTACGTAGATAGCACGATTCTGTACTCATATCTCTGCAGCAATACCGGCTAAACATATCATTACCATCAAATCATGAGGAATAAAAGGCCTAGACCAACTCGTATCGCACATGAACGGTAAGGTCCAACTGCAATTGACACTTTGTCTGAGAGCAAAGTACGGGAGTCCACGACTACGAGGCTATCCACTGATACATAAGTCCGTAGTCTATAGCCATAGTCCTTTATCTTTGCGCATGCTGTATTAATAGGCGTTCTCCACGACAATGTCAGTTATGTCGACCTCAGTGTCTATAAAACATGCATTACGCTCTATCAACTGACAGCGTTCAAGAATTTATCAGCGGACAATTAAAAGGTAGACCCTCAAGTTTACTTTTTCCTTCTTATTACTATCCCCTATCATATTATCTTCGGGCGCTTGCAGTGTGCTCCGGCATTGGTTTATGAATACCTAGGTACTGACAGTTATGTCCATTATAATCATCATCCAAGGTAAGGTAGTACCTATCTGCTCAGTCCTCTTCCGTACATGGGGAATTACTTGCTTTACCCACCGTTTCATTTCAGAAACATATACGCGTCAAAATCTCATCAAGTGTGTTTCGAGTACAAAGAGAGTCCCTATGTCATTTAAGTCATCATCGAGAATAAAAGCTGCAAGACAATCCCGTGACCAATCACGTTACCTCTCGGCATCCAAATCCCCTCATGACGTACCTCTACCAACTCCCACTTGCATCCCTACATCACCACCAAATCCACCACCATGAAACCTCTCGTCGCTCTAACAGCCTTTTTCAGCCTCACAACCTCCTCACAAGTCCCCCTCCGCGAAAACCACCAAGCTCCCCTTCCGAAAAAGGCACCTTTTCCACCTCTCCACGGCCATCTCCCCATCATGCCCTCCTCCGACAAGCCCTCCGTCCAACCCTCCGTCGCCCTCGCCGACATCCTCGGGTCCAACCGGGGCCTCACGTCCTTCTCCTCCTTTGCGCGCATGCAGCCCTCCACCGACGACCGCCTCGCGGACCTCTCTACAAACACCACCGTTCTCGCGCCGCTCAACTCGGCCGTCGATGCGCTCCCCCGCAAACCGTGGGAGCAGCCCGCTGATTACGATGCGTTTGGCGCCGATGCGTACGAAGGTGATGGAGGTCAGCATCGCGCGAGGCAGAACATGAGGCGGTTCGTGGAGGCGCATCTTGTGCCGTCGAGTCTGTGGGAGAAGGAGGAGAAGGTCAAGACGGTGGGCGGTAAGGAGGTTTGGTGGGTTGAGAAGGAGGGACGTAGGGTCGTGATGCCAGATGAAGTTGAGGTTGAGCGTGTGGCTAGTCAAGTTGGTAATGGAGAGCTGGTAAGTTGGTCTCAATTTATCACGGAGGAAATGCTAACTTAAACTGTAGTGGATTCTCAAAGGCGTTCTAAACTACGCCTAAAGTTGTGACTCGTTTGATGGGCGTAGATACGATTAATGATAGACTAACGATTTCCACACATTTTCCGAAGTATACGGTTGGACATTGAGTGCGTTGGGCTGGCGATGCTGAGTTGCACCCCTTTCTGCGCAATGGCATTTACTTGGGAATAATTCACATTAACTCCATATTCATCACCGTGCAACAGTCTGGTGTTCATTCAATATATTGAAGAGGTCAATATATTCACGTCGCCGGTATCATCTAACCAAACTCCCGACAAAGACACCGCCCAGCCAAAAACAACTTACAACAATCACTTAATAGCACCACAATAAACCCCCTCCATCTTTTCGTCATGCAGTATAGTCTGAATATGTCAACCTCAGACATACTGTCAGTGAAACACCCGTAGATCAAAGGGCTACAAGCCCAGGTATAAGAAGTGAAGATCAAAGAAAAAGAAAAGTAGGCAATGAAGGCCTACGAAACGAGACTGAAAGGCTGTAACTAGGCAATGGCTGGTACCTGATGACGTTCTATGACTGGCATGCAGAGGCCAGCATATGATGCCCTGTCAACTGGAGCGTATAGCAGAAAACACTTTTTATGGAGGGCACGGAGCCAAGCAGCAGAGGTTTATCATTCAACCTTGACCCTCTTTGCTTCTGACTCCTCCGCAGCCTCGCTCTGGGCCGTGGCGCCTATCTCAGGAGTCTTTCGTTTTGTCGCAGTCGAATTACTTGCACCAACGTTCAAGTTTTGATTAGAACTCCCACTGACACTAGATGTGGCATCCTTTGCATCCTTTGAGGCACTGGAGTTTGTATTGGGTGTCGTGTTCAGGTTGTCATCTCTGAGAAAGCTGGGTCCTGAACCAACAACTGGAGTTGCAAAATTAAGCGGGCTGGGGAGTGTGTTACTGTCACCTCCCCGGAAGTTCCAGTCGGGATAGAAACTACTAGGGCTCGGCAGGAGTTCATTGGTCAAGAAACGTGATGGCAAGGCGGAGACAGGAGTATCACCATTCACATTCTGTTGAGGAGGCGGCCGGGCAAAGGGGTTCGGTGGACCAGTAGCACCTGCGGACAGTATTGCTGACGCAGAAGGAGAAGGAGGAGGAAGCACGAGCGATGACTGGGAGTTAAGGCGCTGTGGCGCCTGCGTGGCAGTTTCGGTAGCATTTCGCGGTGAGTTTGACTCTGCCGTTCGTGCGCTACCGCCGCCTTCTGATCCACCATCCGGAATCTGCACCGTTAGACGGGGTCCACGAGGTCGAGCTCCGCCTGGACCACCGGCAACCTTTGTGCTGTTTGAACGTGAAGGAGGTGTCAAAGTGGTATCTGGTATTGACGACGACGACTCAGTCCGGGACTTTTCATCAGCCTGGGTACTGGCGCGCTGTGGCAGATGAGGGGACTTTGACGCGTCAGTGGTCCGATTTAGAGCAGCCAAATCCACCGACTGTGAACGGTTGGCAGCGTTGGCGGCATTCGCAGCGGCAGCGGCAGCAGCCGACTCTGATTTGGTAGAATCAGTGGTAAAAGATGCGAGGTGCTGGGACAAGATGGACCGATTTTCTTCAATGGGCGTGAAAATGCTGTGCGATTTCCTTTGAGGCAGCTTCTTGATAGCGCTGTCCGTATTCAGTAGAGGTGGCTGAGGGCGCTCTTGTGGCTCCGTTTTTGGTACCACCGGCGGCGGCGGCGGCGGTGGAGGATCTTGGAGGCGACGTTCAGGTTGGGGTGGAGGTGGTGACATTTGCGACAAGTTTGGTGTAAGATGCTGCTGGCTTGGCTGTGGCGATGGCGTTGGACGCGCAGGAGCTTGAACTCCTTGTGACGGCGGTTGCGAAGTGTAAGCGGGAGGCATCGGGGAGGGCATCGGGGACCTGCGGTCATCCATATACGGTCCTTGCTGCTGCATATGACCAGGTTGTTGATGATAGGCATATTGAGGAAGAGGACTATGTTGAGGCATTATATTTGGAGGATGAGGCGAGTTATAGAGAGGAGGATTAGGCATGTAATTCATTCCGGGATGCGGAGGACCGGTCGGAGGCGGATGTTGAACTACGCCAGGGCCCATCCGGCGCATATCGTTTCGAGAGGCCGGCCGTGAGCCGATCGACGATTGTGGGGTATGCTGTCGTTGAACGTGATGCCCGGGATGCGGTTGAAAGGGACCGCCATTGCCGATAGGTGGTGATGCCGAAGGTGTATGATGTCGAATCTGAGGGAAAGGAGGCTGATGTTGTCCATAAGGATGGGGAGGTATCATCTGGTTCTCGACGAGCTCGGAGCCAAGGGGAGGGGTACCATCGCCTTCCTCCTCCTCTTCGTCATCGTTACCGCCGTTGAAGTCGGATGGTCCTTTATGCTCGCTGGGACCGCCGTGCTATTTTCTATTAGCATATTTTGCCAGAATGTGCTAAAATTGCAATCATGCTAGAAATACCAGGATGATGCGACAGCACTGTGAGCAAAGACGGGACTCACATATTGGTATCTGTGAATGAGCTCGCGCATATCTGCCGACGAGTATTCGTAAAGCTTCTTGTTGTTTCCGAATATGAATACGGCAACGTCGACGGAGCAGAGAACGGAAAGCTCGTGAGCCTTCTTAAAAAGTCCGCCCTTTCGCTTCAAGAAGGTGCTGTGTGCGCCCGTTAGTCGCGAGACTTGGAAATGCCACTGGATGGTGTTTCGTGACAGTGGCTAGATATTACTTACACAGAGCGATTCCTGTCATCTTTGATCGCCTTGATCTCAATCTTTCTTCGTCCCATGTTGAACGGTTGTGCGTCTCAAGTTGGAGAAATGTGTCGCGTTTTCGCGCGGGGCAACTAAACGGTCGCAGCCAAAAAAAGACGATGGAATAACCGTCGAATACACCAGTGGCAGAGAGGAGTGGAATTGGAACAGGTCGCGCAAATCGTGGCAAAGAAAACGAGTCGATAACTTGAAGCGGAAGAAGTCAAGCGGCTCGGATTAGGTCAAGTCAGGTCGAAGGCGCGGTCGTCGTCGTGATCATAAGCGAGAACAAAGGATAGTAGCGAAACGGCGTGGTAAAGTGGATGCTACCAAAAGACGCTTGTAAAGAACCGAAAAGTGGACCAAGAAAGAGCTCGATGGATAAAGCCGGGAGAAGAGGAGGAAGTGAAGTGAGATGACGGAGGCGGCTGTCGTGGTGGCCGCAGAGGATAGTTAAAAAGAAAAAAGAGTGAGTGTGGAAGTGGGAAAGGATTTGTGCTGTGCTCTGCTTTGCCTGGAGCTGGGACAAGCCGAAGGGACCTTCACTCAGGACCCCGAGGCCGTTGGCCGCCTTTGTAGCTTAGCGGCCGGCAACTGGTAGCAAGGTACTTGTGCGGTAGCGTGTTGATGGTATCTCTTTAAGCTTGGCTTGGTGGTGCCCTTTTTAGCCCTGATGGAAGCAGAATGGAAGAAGCTTCTGTGGAAGGGAGAGGATGAGTGACGCAGGGATGCGAGGTACGAATATCATGAGGTTCTTTGCGCGGATGGAATCTGAGTTCACGAGAGCCGTTGCGACAGAGAGACCAGCTGTTGCGCGACGCGACGCGATGCTATGCGATAATATTTGAAGCAAAGATATCTGAATGAAGGAAGGGATTTTTGGCGCTTGCGCTTGCGCTTGAGTCGCGAGTGGGCAGACGAATGAACAAAAGAATACCTCCGTACAATCACCCGTTGATCCAAGCCGAGTCAAAGTCAAAAAGTCGATCGATGGACGTCGATGGGGCTGAATCTGGCGTATGTGGTTGGGATGGCTTCTAATAATAGACGGATGGTGTTCACTCGTGCGTGCGGGATGGAGAGAAGGGACGGCAAAGTGAAAAAAGAAGGCAGTATGGAACCCGCGGGAAAACCTCCTTGCTTAGCTAAGGCGTCTGTGAGTGGTCAGCCTCGACAGGACCCTCCGACGATGTGGATTCAGTGGGTCCCACGGCACTCAAAGCCCTGGACTGTCCCCTGAAAAAGAGCCCGAGGTGCGAGCATTCAGGACGACAGTCAGACAGGTGACAGGCATGGCCTAATAACTAATGCACTGTCCAACCACCGACTTTTAGCGACAGCATCATTGACTTGACGTTTCCTTCTGATCCTACACCGTACACCACGGTGCTTTTCTATGTCAAGTCTATCAACTACCCAAACATCTGTCTTGGCAAATATATATATATATAATACCTAGTGTCACTACTCTCTACACTTGACATATGTGAGAGGCCTCAAGCCGTCTTTCACAACCTGCCTACCTGATCCTCACAAAGCCCGGACCAGATTCTGGCTCGAGTCTACGGAAACAACACCAGCACACAACACAGGCTACAGCACATTGGATCACCGTCTAAACTAGAGCAAACAAGGCTAAAGCACACAGCCGGATCTCGCTTCCCAAGCTCCCGCTCCCTTCCTACGGCATGGATGGGAGGTGATGGGATGGGATGTTGGGTGCAACTTGTTAGACGGGAAATGGCTGAGCCTCTTTTGTTCCCACCTTCTCTATCTGCTGCTGCAACGGCATATTTCCGGAAGTAAAAGATTTATGCCCCTGCTCTGAACATCCATGCCTCCGAGACTGAGGGCTTGCTTGCTCCCGCGATTTAAACTCAGCGTCTTCCTTACTAAGATACCTAACTTAGGTAGGTAGGTAGTACTATTGGCTCTGACGGACGGGATGGTCTGAGATTTGAGATGCTTCAAGAACCAACAGAGCATACCATATTGCCATCTTAACGGTTAGCGAGACAACCATCAAGTGTCCTTAATCTACGGTATCGTCTAGCAGCTCACGACACGTCCAGCCCCAGTCAGTCCAAAGAGATCGGTCATTTTCCAGCTTCTAAAAATACAATTATGCATACAGGAGCAGCCTCACGCCTGGCCCCAGGTCATGCATGCATGCAATACCATGTCCCCTCTGATCCAATTAGCCCGTCTTCTCACCTGCTTTTCAGTGGAACCATCGAAATAGGGATTAATCTGCATTTCGAAATTTGCCCGCTTCCGCGACGTGAGAGGCCAACTCGACCACCACAACTCATCATAACTGCTGCATGTGAATCCAGGACAGTCGGGCCACCTTCGTAGTCCGAGAAATATACAGCCCCCTAAGCAAGTCTCTTAAACACCTAGATTTGAATAAGAACAAAGATAAGGAGTGGCATATAATGTAAAAGGATCTTAAAGAACACAATACGTGTTAATACTTTTATCGCTTTATTTTCCAATTCTCCTTTTTAAGTTCACTGTACCTTGCCAAGGTTGAGATATTTTATGGTGGACCAATCGCATGCTGCTTTCGTGTAGGTCTCTCAGCCAAGACTAACACCAAAAAATCTCCGCTGTCATCAAGTTTAGCGGCACAAACAGGAACAAAGCTGATTTTTTCAAGGATGTTATTAATAACGCCAGAATCAATTGACTGACGTCGCAGTCTCGGTAAATGTAATGCAATGCCCGTTGCCGTTGCCATGCCGGCCCTTTTCCTTGAAGCAGCCAACTCCCCCAACTCCATTCCAATGCCATCGACCTTTAAGGTCGACAGTATGTATGCCGTGCTGTAGCTTTCGTAATGTGCACGTCGTGCCCTTCTGAAACCTCTTCCAAGTAACACAAAACCAAGAATGATAAATAGAACCATACCGCATTTTCTTCCCCCCTCCCTCAACGCCCGATTTCGACGCCCAGCTAGAATACTAAATAATCGACGTCTTCGGTTCCGTTCGATCGAGATTAAGCCTGCATGTCAAGACCAATACTGGCCCCCCTCAACTTGGCGATCCGGCCGTGCCTCCGGGAGCATTGTAGTTACCAAAGCCTCCATGCTCAGCAGCGCTGTTGTCCGCTTTCATCGTACCGTTAAGCAGTGGACATAACCTTGAACCACAAGTTAGTAAGCTGTTTCGAAAGGCATCTTAGATACAAAGGAAATGAGGCTATGTGCCACTGTAGTCGTTGTATGAGTTGATGTCGTCAGCGCCATTGACCCCCATAACGCCAAACAGGCATCATTCGTTCACGCTGTATGCGTTTGAGCTCACGGCGATCACGAGCAAGTTGTTGCTCGCGGGCCTTTTGTTCTCGACCTCGGCGCTGAAGTTCCTCTTTGATCTTCTTCTGGGCCGCTCGTTCTTCTTCCTGCCGCTTGGCTTCGGCCGCTCGTTTTTCCTGTTGCCGCTTGGCTTCAGCAGTACGGCGCTCGCGCTCCGCCTGTTTCTCTGCTGCCCGCCGCTGTTGTTCTTGCTGTCGGGCGGCGGCTTTGTCTGCGCGAGCCTTGACGTCGGCACGTTTGCGGGCCTCTTTGTCACATTTGTCCATGAGGATCTGCAGTCGAGACTTGCGCGCTCTGCCTCGCTTTGTCTTTTCGACCTCTGCAGAGGCACACCAATCAAACGACACCAAGGGAGGGGGTGAAACAAAGGGAAGCAATGGTGCAGAAGGGGGAGTCATACTTCTTGTTGGTCTTGATGTGACCGACCTGGCCACAATTGGCACACTTGCGGGTTGTTCCAGTGGGGATTTTATCGCCATTAACACTGGGTGATCCGGCGTCTCCTGTGCTAGCCTTCTGGTGAAGCTCTTTTTGCTGTTCTCGAGCCTGTCGTCGGGCCTTGTTCTTTTCGAGTCGTTCAAGTTCCTTCTTAATTCTGTATATCTGTTAGTACCCGGGCTTGCATCAAAAGACTAAAACGTACCTAATGCCTGCAAGACGATCATGGTCGGCATTGCCCGTAGGGCGCGAGCTGTAGATGCTGTTGAAAGATATACGTAAGCTGGTGCTCTAAACTCTAGTCCAACAATGTCCTTCCTTGAACCAGGGGTGCCGACTCCGTATGTTCTTCTGGGTTTTCTCGACACAGCTCCCCTGCCTCGTAATTTCTGGACTGCTTGGCTCGAGTCGGGTGGGTGCACATACTCTCTCATTTCAAGGTCCGCCTCCGTTCGCCGCTTCATGTACTGCGAAATCACAACCGGGTCGTGAACGACTTCGATTCGGCTTTGCGTACTGCCATCAGGCATTCGAACATCTCGGGTGATGCGGATCGCGCGTCGTTGCTGTCGACTTGCGGAAGTCAAACCACTAATTTGGCTAGTACCGTCGTCAAACTGGGCCGGAGTCATGGCTGACTGAACGTTAAACCGATCGTCCTCATCTTCCGTTACTGCGACATCTTTGTCGTCATGTTCCTGGCCATCTGAGAGGGTAGTCTTCTGCTTCTCCCAGATTTCTTTTATACCTTCCTCGTACATTGCTTGCTGCTTCTTGACGTTATAGGCGTGGCCACCATTAGCTCGCTTCTCACGCTCCATAGCATCTGCAGACGTAGCAAGAGGTCCTTGAACGGCCTCGATGTATCCTCCTTTCATGGATGTGCGGATGAAGGAGAAACCAAGGCCGTGGCCTGTCGGATCTCCTTCACCATGAAGCTGGAGCATGGCCTTCTGAGCGCAGGCATCAATAAAAGCCTTCGTCGTCTTCCAAGGCGCCATCTTGTCGGCAAGAGTTTCTTCCTGCTTCTCCTGCTGCTTTTTGGCACCCTTGGCCACCCTGCTGCCTTCATCTTCGACATCCTCATCCTCCCCTTCAGCATCGTTTACCTGTACATCCTCATCCAGTGAAGCGTTTCGAGGGTCGTAGCCGGCGTCTTCTAGTTCCTTGATACCAAGTTGCATGGCATCAAGGAGACAAACCTCTTCAGGTTTGATCATCGAGCGAATTGCGCTCTCGTCTGGTAGTATTTCTCCTGGTTTTAGTCGCCACATACCCTTCTCACCACTTTCCCTATCATACTGAAGAAATTCTTTCAGCTTCTGGCGATTCTGTGTGTCGGTGGAATCAGCAATATGTTTAGTGATGTCGGACAGTTGACAGTTGTCGGTATCGCTATGTCTTATCATGCGAAAAGCGAGCATCTTCATTCTGTTCTTCGAAGCGTTCGTAACTTTACGGCTGTGTGGCCCAGGAACCTCAACCGATGGAAATTGTTGACCGACGACATAAAGGTGGTCAATCTTATGCATAAACCACTTTGAACCATTTTCTCCAGTGGTGCTGCGCACAACTAGGAAATCGCTGCCTCGTGGGTTGTGCTTGAAGACAGGAGCACGGTACATCTCGTTGTGCAACGTTGGTACAGTCTCTCCGGGATCGACAGTGCCAAAAAGGGAGAAGGGTGATCGATCTTCGGGGAGAAGCATGCGATACTCTCCGAGATCTTGCTTGGGCAGTTGCTCGTCCTCGCTGGTGTCTTTTCGTCGGTAATAATTGATCAGGCGATTACCCATGCCGAAGCTACTGAGCACTCGTGGACGCTGCTCACAATATTCATAGAGGACGGCAGTAGAGTTGTCGTTGATGCTCAAGTCCTTGGACCTTAAAAACACCTCGTGCGCTTTGCCCTTCATTTGCTTTCGCTTGTGATGGGTGGGCTTGTCGAACCTGATAAGATGACCAGCGAATTTCTTATACCTGAAACGAGGGCGATGGTATTCATCAGTCGTGCCGCCAAGCTTAACCTTGTAGTAAGGCCACGAGAGCTTGATAGCAGGCATACTGTGCTCGACAGATATGTTGCCGAGGGTGGCGCGGACTTTGCTTTGGTGGTTCTCCTTCAGTGCCTCGTATGCCTCGTCGTTGGAGATATTGAATCGCTGAGAGACATCACGACCCAGATTCCCGTTTGCCATGCGCTTCAGTTTATTGTCTGTGCGGGGTCGCTTTGCGTTGCGTTGAAGCTCTTGGGTTTCGAGAAGGAGGTAAGGGTCGCTCATATCCAGTTGAACCCGCTTGGCACCTCTGCGTGTTGCATCCTCGAAGTTGTCGAACGAGGGAGCTGCGTAGCGAGGAATCTCTGGCAGGCCGAGCTTGGCCGTCTTGCGCTTCTTTGGTTGTGAAGGCGCATCGTCATTAATATCCATCAAAAACTCCGCATCCCATTCATCATCCTGCTCCTCGAGCACACGCTTCTTTGCCTGCTGCTGCTCTTGTTCAGCAGATTGTCGAGCCTGGAAGTCGGCTTCTACGGTGGCAATGTGGGCGCTCCAGTCTTCACAGGCAAGCTCGATGTCACGCAGACTAAAGCCAGCCACCGTTTCAGAGTCGGAGTCTTGATCAAGATCGAACTGGACGTTATCCTCGGCTTCATTCTCCTCATCTAGACCGCAGTATACCAAACCCCTCTCCTCCCCCTGTTTGGCCTTGCGGGTGATGGTCGCAGTGCCAGGGATGCGAAAGAGTTTCTCTTGATCGGGTGCGAGGTCGAGTGTAAGCTTACTGGTGACCAGTTGTTTTGGTTTTTTAACAGGCTTCTTCTCTTTCCAAGTGGCCTTCTTGGCTGGAAGGAGTTCACTCCATGTCAGGATGTGTCCCTTCTTGAAGGCAGGCCATGTAGCTTTGAGAAGATCTTCGACGGTTTCAGCGGGGGCGGGGATATCGGGGTCTTGGTTATCGAGATGGGGTTCGGGGTCAAAATTGATGCCAGGAAAGCTCAGGCTCGTATCGATAGGTTGAGTATCGTCGCCAGCGTCGGTATCGCGAACATGAGGCGCGGGGGAAGAAGGACCAAGAATCGGGTCAGGCGAAGAGGGTCCCTCTCCAAACAGATCATCTGCATCGTTACTAGTTCCGCCATCGTCTGTGAGGCCTGGCATCTCCATGGAGACACCAGCACTGGGCTCCTCCTCATCTGGTAGATCATCATCGCTGATGTCCTCGAAGTCCTCGGCGTCGTCAGCCTTGCCGGTCTGATCGAAGGCTACATCGTCAAATTTGATGCCGCCGCCGTTGTCTTGTGAGTCTCCTAGAAGTTTGGCGATTTCGCGGTCGTCGGCAGCATCCTGAGCCTTCCAGGCGTTTTCGTCAAAGGACGAGAAGTCGTTTTCCTCAGCCATGATCGCGGTGTCGCAGTCTTGGTTACTGATCGCTTTGGTACCGCGACAGTTTCGTGGTGCTTATACCATAGTTTTCTCGCGTTGCTCGTGACCGCGCGTCGGTCGGCGGCTCGTAAGCGGCGTGCAAAAATCTGTCGCGAATGAAGCTTGTCGTGTTGGGATAATCACGGTTGCGTTCTCATTCTCGGGGGAGATGACCGACAGCCTGAGAAGGAGCGTGGAGTCAGCCAATCAATGCTAGGGACAGGATGGAAGAAAGCAGAAGGGTCCGTGCGCTTATTTCGAGGTGGGGCGGCGTTTGAGTGGCGTTTCTCTACTTCAACACCATTGCCACGACAAGGGAGAATCAATCGTACACTCGCGATAGCAACTAACCTTGGTTGGTGTCTCTTGGTTGAATCGCTGAAGCTTGATGTTTCTTTTCTTGAAGAAGATCCTGTAAGAAGCTATTTGTAGTGACTGAGTAGGGGTACCACATGGAGTGGTATGTATGTACTGTAAGAATATGCGATGTACTAGCTAGTGATTAACAAATAACGTCGGCGAAGAGCGGACGAGAATTGCAAGATTGTTCAGACGACAAATAAAACTCTATCTCTTATGAATGGAGAAGAAAAAAAGAAGAAGAAGAGTGTAAATTCTATCAAGACTAATGTTCAAGCTTCGCTTGGAATTATTGTCAGTAATGTGTTTCAGCCAATCGATGCTTAGCTAGCCCGCAGTTTTATAAGTCGTGTACGGAGTATAGAGGTCATGATTCACTGTCTCACGACTTGGTATCTAAATGGGGACAAAAGACGCTTTGTATTAAATCCTTCCTCTAACTCTCTTTTTCCGTATCCTTATTTGGTACATAACCTTCTTTTCTTAACCTCGGTGATTGAACCTCCTCCATGGCCAAGTAAGCTCGGGATATGCCAGCAAATAACGCTACGACTCGCGATTGACTCAGACATATTCTACTTCTTTTTGTCACATTATGTACCTCGCTTCCTAGAGATTACCCGATGAGTCCGATTGAAACGCCAGGTAATTTCGTTCAACCGCGCTTGAAGCGCTTTTTCGCAACATCAACCTATATTCCAGCAGTCCCGGGTAACTGTCACAGGACTAGAAACTACACAATTTGACGATCGTCGTTGAACCTTATTAACAAGGAGATACGCCCTGAATTTACCTTGGGCTGGCATCGACTTTCTCATTCGGGATAGTCACCATCTATATCTTGGCATTTGGAGAGATGGCCTTCGCTAAGGCCCAAATGATGGATTTCCTCAAGCGGCTCGTTCACCCCATAGTAATATTGCTGCCGACGGCGTCTGTTTGCACAATAACTATCTTCAGCTTCATGCTCGCTAGCATCCCACATAACTTAGATGAAACAGGGTTTCTGTAAAGTTGCTGAGCTTATATATGGCCTAGTGCTTAGTTCGCTTCTACTCCAACTGGCCTTTACACGTGGTTAATCATTCGTGGAGTTGCATCACTCGGGCAGAAAAAACCTCAGCTCTCATGTCTGATGGGTTCTTGGAACGTGATCTTCATCCTGAGTGTCTGCCCGACATACCGTTGCCTTATCCAGAACTGGGATAAACGGCGCGACCCTAAGCGAAGCAAGCCACCATGGCAAATTTACAATAAGAAACAACACTCCATAATAACTCTTTGTCTTCAACTTTGAATTGATAGGACCATGGGAAAATTGTCAAATGACGCAGTGGGCGCAGCGATTCGGTGACTTCCTTACTGGGAGTATCAATGCAGGGATGCATTGTCGGGATCAACGCTGCGTAACATGCAGCAAAACTTCTAGGCCCAAACTTGTCCCAGCACCTGGGACAGTTTTCTTCATCAAGGAATCCCATTATGGTTTCACCATTAACGGTCAAGCCATCGTGGCACCATAGAAACGCTCATCAAAACTTCTATTTGTCTCGGGCCGCAACTTTGTGCCAGGATTGTGTCAGATAGAAGGCTATTGGAGGATACCTTGGCATTATATCCCTCCTCTACGAATATTGCAGGTGTAACACGTCAGACGTCTTGATTTGAAGAAGACAAAACAGGGTAATAGCCTCGAGCTAATACGTGCATAACTGAATGCTTGATAATAGTTTATTTCTCAAGAGCAGCCTTAAACAAGGTGCCCGTAGTGACGCATGATAAGTATTCCAAAGGCTTCGAAACAAAACAAGCCTTGGCAATTTTGTATGCAATGAAGCCGCCCTCTACATAAACAGAAGAATACAAAGAGTCCGCCCAACTCAAGGGGTATCAACGCCATAGAACCCATAACTCATTAGTCCCATCTAACTCTGTAGCTAGCTAATCACCCCAAGAAGTCGTAAATAAGTCGTAAGCATACAAGAAAGAATACACACAGCTATGATGGAAAGTCGCTTAGGCGATGAAGACAGCCGCCATGACTGCAGCCACTGCGGGCCAGAAGCCCAGAGCCTCGATCATGGTCCTCATGCCAGCAGCAGCATTGCTATCGTCGGAGCTGCTGCTGCTGTCGTCATCATCGTCGGGAAGAGCGGTGCCGTTGGGGAGAGTTCCGTTGATTAGGATGGTCATGGTACCGTTGACCTTGGCAACGTTAACAATAGACTTGTTGAGCGCCGCGTAGCTGCCATTTCCAATGAGGTCCTTGAAGTAGTCAGTACTGTTGTTGTCATCGCACGCGCAATACTCGTATCGCGAGCATCCGCACAGAACATCGCGTTCTTCGTCCTCGTCGTTGGTCTCGTTGTGGTATCGGTAGGTGTTGGTGTAGGGATACATATAAGCGCCGTAGAGCCACACGCCGGGCCAGAAGGCGAGCGCGCCGCCGACTAGCGCAAAGGGCAAGATGCTGGCAGCGGGGCTTCGACCACCGGCCCTGTAGGGAGTTGCCGAGCCTCCGGCGTAGTATCGACCACCGGCGAAGTTGGGCTGAGGACCGGTGCCTCGGGAGGACGATGAGCCGCCTCGGCTGCCGGATGAACCTGGACGAGAAGATGAGCCTCTAGAACTGCCTGACCGGCCGCTGCCGCTGCCGCTACCACTTCCACGGGAGCTCCCACCTCTGCTTCCAGAGCTTCCACCGGATGATTTCCCTCCTCCGCCGCCACCACCACCACCGC
>JABCKB010000369.1:0-21916 GCA_013184455.1 Fusarium continuum
TGGGGGGGGGGGGCTATGATTCGGATCGGCGCGCGCATCGTCGCGGGCCAGGGAATGCCAAGTGCGAAATACCTGCGCAACCACAACGCAGACGCGCTGCCGGCATCCTGAGAAGACTGAGATGACACCTATCAGGCTCAACTACCGGCCGAGTATCTTGCGCTCGGTCGGAAGGGACAAAAAGGTATATGTATCACATAACAGCCGACAGTTTTGGCCACAGCGCCCTTCCGCTCAAATGTCAACCGGAGCTCAACCTCGCAGGCTCGCTCCAACGCCCCGCGTGTTCTCGACGACCCAACAAACTGCCACGTGCGACGTCAAGTGTATCATGACGCGCCAAACTCCCATGAGTTAGGTCACGCTCCAATAGCTCCCTTGGCCCAGTTCTGGACGCCATGGCCTTGGCCCGTTTCTTGACCGGCCGAAAGCGCAGCCATTTGTGAACTTGGGTAGATCTCATTATTACAGCCACCTTGAAGGATAGCCACTGAAGGATGGTCTCCCGGTTGGTCCATGAATTGCTGTTCCTGTTCGATGGGCACGATGCCTGGGGATTCTTTGGTAGGTAGGCCTTGGCATCAAGACTATGCTCTTTTGCCGCATAGACCCTCTTCAAGACTCTAACGTTAGTAAGGCAAACGGTCCAGTTTAGCGCCGGTCGCCGCAGTGCTCGATGACATCGGCCTTCTCCACGGAACTGCGACTTGTCTACACCGAAATCTGAACATTTGCGCTGCTTCTCGCCATGCCATCACGGCAGAAGCAGGCCGCAACATGAGCATCGTGTCGGCCATCGGTACGTCGAGGCCACTGGGGTCCCAAGAGTGGGGGGTATGCCGTTGTTCTATCGCTGAATCCTTTCTTCAGTCTCCCGCTGAATCACCTGTTGCTGCTGAATCTGAGGCTGACCCTGGTGCTGAACCTGTTGTGGGTGTTGTTGGGCCTGTTGTTGGTACTTTTGCTTGACTTGGACTTGTTGCCGCCTCTGCCTTGTAGCTACAGCCTTTACAAGTTGAACCTGGCCGAGGGCCGAAGCTGGAAGTTGGCTTCTGGCAGAGTCGCTCGTTGCACTTGAGACCTTTAGAAGTTCAGGCATTAATATGAAGTCCGACTGAGTTATACCTCGGTTGGTCTACAACTACTCATCGGGGCTCGTAGATCCATAAAAGAAGGAATGTATATATATATAGAGGAGTGATTAAAGAATTACGTGTGCGCAAATGCGTGTACTTTTCCCCTCCCTCCCTCATTTTTTCTGCGCTTCATTCTGTTATTACTGTTGCCCCCAACATTGGATCCTGACAAACTCTGCAAATGCATAGGCAAGGCACATATATACAGCAGTAACGCCACGCTGTGATAGAACAAAAATGACAAGATTCCAACATCTGATGTATCCAGAGGTGACCGACAGCAGCCATTGTCAAACTCTGAGCTTGGAGAAACGGGGTCGATGACGACCCATATTGCTCGGTTGGCAATTAAAAGGAAACAATGTCGCGTGTACGGGACAGAGCACGCTATGTGCTGTACATATATATGCAGTAAGAAGAGACTTCAACGGTCCAACGCTTCGTTCCAGTCGCCCAACTCGGGCATCCCATACGGATTCCACTCTTGCCCAGGATAACTAGACGCGCTCATCTGAGGAGGCACTTCTCCATCTGAGTCAGCGTTGGGGTCATAATGAATCTTCTCCTCCTGCGAGTTAATTCGAAGCGTGCGCTTCCGGGCATCCTCTGTATCCTCAAGTTCGGCACGGAATGACGGATCCCCGCTAGCCTTAGCCACGGGCGGAGCCAGATCGCTCACATCTGAAGGTGATTGTCTCGTTGAGCTTGGGCTGACATTACCAGGCACTACGGTTGGGGGACTAAGCGACACACCCTCAGATTCCTCTGCCTTCGGCGAGATTTGTTCGTTGGCACGTGTCGCAGCTTGGCCTCCAACGACAGCTCCAGAAGTGGCACCAGCGGTAACCACAGGCATAGAAGTGACAGGAGCCTGGTTCTTTGCATCACCAATCTGGTCTATGCCGATTCGTGGGGAAATTTGCTGGGCTGGAGAAGGATTGACGCCATCGCTGGGACTCCCACTGGTCCTGCCACTGTGAGGACTGTTGTTGCCAGCAAACCACTGCAATTTGGGATTTCCGTTATGGCTTCCGTTGTTCTGGTCATTCCGGGGGACGGCTTGTGTGTGCTCACGTCGTCCCTCTTCAGCTGGCTCGCCATCGGCGTTGTTGGATGAAACCATCGCCTGAAGGTTCAACAACGAAGGGCGCGGCGAGGGAGCATGTACCGGAGTAGGAGACTGAATCTGAACAGGTGTCGAAACATGAATGGGATGCGTTTCTTGCTCATGGAGGTTGTGCTGGGCTGGATGCACGTGCTGCGGGAACTGAGAATGCCGAGGACTCGGTTGCGCCGGTCTGTTTGCGGTCTGGCCAGCCATTCCTTGCCATTGGTCAGAATAAGATCCTTGCCGAGACTGAGCTGGCGGAAACTGACCGTCAGGCGATTGTGTCTGATGCTGCCATTGACTCTGAGGACGAGGAGAAGACTGGAACTGCCCTTGCTGCTGGACCGGAGATCGGAATTGGCCTTGCTGAATTGGTGGAGACTGGAACTGGCCCTGCAACAGCAGGGGAGATTGGAATTGAGCCTGGGGCGAATGTGAAGGCGGGAATTGTCCCTGGGCCTGAGGACGAGATTGGTACGCATAACCTGGCTGTGGCTGACCCATGCTCTGTTGTACCATACCCGGTTGCCCCTGAGGGAAAGATCCCGAAGAACTTTGTAAATGTTGTTGTGGTAGATTTGGGCTACCAAACATTGATGACTGTCGCTTAGCCTGCGTCTGGCCCATAGACTGATTGCTGAACTGAGACGCCGGTCGTGGAGTTGGAACCTGTCCGAAAGCCTGGACGCCAAACTGCGAGGAGGGACGCGGGGACTGCGTCTGCCCGTGCGGAATCTGGCCAGCAAAATGCTGTTGGAGCTGCTGAGGCTGTTGAGGCTGTTGAGGCTGTTGAGGCTGTTGCTGTTGTCGTTGCACGTTCTGCATCTGATGCTGCTGATAAGCCTGTAAATCCGGGATGACTTGTGATTGCCGGTTATCCTTGGAACTTCGCTTAAACGCCCCAAGGATCTTACTCGCTTTCAACTTGTCGTTTTCATTCTTTCCTTGGCTTGACGCCGGCTTATGCGAAATCTGTCCAGACATGCGGTTCCTCAACCCCTTCCACTTTGACGCTCCTGGGCTGCCCTGCCGAACGGGTTGATGGTCAACCTGAGGTTGTTGAAGAGTGGCCGTGGCATTCTTTGGCGGGACCGAAGGACCTGGATCCGAATGCTGCATCTGTACAGGTGGGCGGCCGGGAGATATGGCCTGTGGGTGGTGTCCTGGTACAGGCTGACTGCTAGATGGTCCGTGAAGGTTAGGCTGGTACTGTTGACCTGGAGCAATCTGATAACCTCCCTGCAGTGGGCTCGCCTGCGACTGACGACTGACGGGTTGCGCTTGGTGTTCAGCAGGGAACTGCTGCTGTTGCAGCTGCGGCGATATTCCTATCCTACTGGCAAAATTCTGTACTGGCGGAGTAGTAGACACCGCCGACACAATAGGCGTATCAGACTGCGAGAGTTGTGAAGACTGTCGCCTTCCCGCAGCAAAAGTGTTCAGACGAGGACTCTGGGTAGCCATGGAAGAGACGGATGGTGGCCCTGCCTTGTACGTTTGCGACGCAGGAGACAAGGGAATGCCGTTGTCGGGTACGCCTTGTCCAGGTTTGGCATCATGCCGAAAAGACATGTTGGGCGAGTCGGTGACATGCCGTTGAATCTGGCTGCCCTCTTGCTCAGGCTGCGCGAGCTTATCAAGGGACTGCGTTGAGTGGTGGAACGAAGGCTGGGTTGTTGGAGCCGTGCTAGGGTTGTTGAAGGAGGTCTGCGTTGTAGGGGCAGTACGGATAGCTGACGCAGCTGGAGAAATCGATTGCATTCTTCCAGATCTAGGATCTGAGAAGCCCTGACCTACACTGAAAGGGGTTTGAGGTGTTCCATACCGACTATGGTCGCTCATCGATCCGATAGGAGGAGTTCCCGCTGGTGTTGTGGATCCAAAGCCTAAGGGTGATGGACGCGAGTTGCGGTAAACTGCTTGAGCCTGGTTGTCCCCGATTCCACCTGACAAAGGCCTACCGGCTGACATTGGAGTCTGCTCCCCAGTCACAGTGCCCCCAGTCATTTGACGTAGCATGGGCAGCTGTTTATCACCAAATTGCTGAGGTCTCTGAGGTTGAGGGCTGGCAAGTGGCGGGACAGTATTATGCGGAGTACTGAGTTGAGCGCTTGGGAGCTTCGGGCTCTCAAAGAAAACCGCAGGTAGTTGAGGACTGCCGAGCTTGGCTCCTGGAAGAACAGGAGTGGGTAGCTGAGGACCTGATGGCCTCCGATCTTGGGTTTGTAGCACCGGGGGCTGGGGAGAACTGAGTTGCGGTCCAGAAGGACGACGAGCTTGTGGCTGTTTTGCAGGAGACTGTTGTACTTGAGCCGACGCGGTCCGCTGGGTCTCTTTGTTCTTATGACCATGTCCCAAGAGGCCGGAAATCAGTCCAGCCGCCGAACCTCGTCTCTTGCGACGCTCAGGGGCGTTCACCGCTGGTGCACCTTGTGGAGTTGGAAGGATCTGACTGAAAGTTGGACCAGCAGTGTTACTTCGCTCGAAACCCGGGTGAGGACGCTCTAGAGAAACTGGCTGCTGAGCTCCCAAGTGACTTGAGATTGGCCGTGATGGATTGGGAGTACCTGGCTTAGAGGACGTACCACTGTTTGGCCGGTTGAATACGCCGGTTACGGCAGCTTTGGTGTTGAAAGCTGAGAATCGCTTCTTGGCTGAAGGTGTGGCATTTGCAGGTTGACTTATTTCGTTGGTCGGATTCGAAGTAGATGCGCGTGACGGACCTGCGGGCCTCTGTTGATCAGAAACAGGGCCAAATCCAGTGATGAATCGAGAGGCCCTCTTATTTTCCAGTGACGAGTCAGGCCTAGTTTCATCAGGACGTGGGGGAGGAGGCATTGAAAGTCTCTCTCGGCTTTGCTGTCGCTGATCTGCAAGACCTCTATGTCTTAAGCCAATCATGAAGCTTGCCCTGGACTTCTTCTTATCGTGGGTTCCATCCGTTGTTACACTAGACACAGAAGCGGCATCATAAGGAACTTCTATATGCTGCGGTTGCAGTTGCGGCTGAGGCTGTTGTTGTTGAGTCTGGTGTTCCGCGGACGTGACTCGGCGTTCAGTCGAAGTCTTTCTGAAGCGATGACCAATGTCTTTCAACAACGCCGAGGCCTTCCTTGAACGACCTCGCTCATCATTAATAGCTTCATTGCCACCTGTTCCTGCCCTTGAGATGCTTCCCTCTTGGGATAGACGCCGAATGAACTGGGATCCAGGACCAGGATGGCCCTCTTTGGAATTACCCTGGGGCCGTTGCTGGCGAGGGAAAAGACCCGGGTATCGATTAGCGGATGAAGGTGGAACCTCAGAAGGTTTCTGTCGCTGGTGATGTGGCTGATTTGTAGAACTTGAAGAGGGTGAAGGGGGCACCTCTCCAGTCTCCTTGTTGTAACCAAAGAACGGGTCGTTCTGTGAGCGTTGTGAGCTACCTGTGCCGGCACGGTTTCTGTTGACAACATGAAGAGGTTCGGCTAGGTGACTCTCTTCTAACTTCCACTGACCAGAGGGAGGAAGTTGCTGTGGCTTGGGAGTGACACGATGTAAAGGCTCAGACAGGTGACTTTCCTCCAGCTTCCAGGGGCCAGAGGGGGGCAACCTCTGGGCCGAATTGCTGGCCATTAGATGGGGCGGTAGCAATGGCAACGATGGGGGCTTGTATGCAGGATTGTGCGGTGACACGGGTCCCTGTTGGACTGGGTGCATCTGAAATGGATGTTGTGGCAGTGGCTGTTGCGTCTGTGATGGTTGTTGCTGCGGAGCCGGAGCTTGCTGCTCTGCGGGCTGTTCTGGTTCTTCAACATTCTTTTCGAACTCTTTCTCTTTATCCGGCACGACGGAATCTGTCCCCACCAGTGTTGACCCGACGGTGACCTCAGATGTAAGCGTTCCCTGCTGACGGGCAACCTCATCATAGTCGTCAGCATCGATAGAAACGCGCTCGTCTATAGGCTCGGTAGCTCTTGGCTGAGTCAACTTTGAGTTCACATCAAAAGTCGAGCCCCTCCTGATGAGTGGTAGCCCAACAAAAGATGAATGTCGCTGAGGCATAGCTGAGGAATCGTAGGGTTGAGTAGGGGATTGAATCCGAGGATGAATGCTGGAATGTGGTCCTTGAGAGGCAACAGCAGCATAAACAGAGGTTGGTTGATGTGATGGACCAGCGTGTTCCGATGGAGGAACCATACGAATACCACCGTTAACGGGCGTGGGAGTTGCGTCGCCAGGTAGCGACCTACTGGAGGGCACGTCTGTGGTAGAGCGTTGCTGAGGTTGATCTTGGTTTGCAGCCAAGACTCCCGAGTGCTCGGAGACATTATCTTTGACAAGATCTGTTCCCTTAAAAGGGTCCCAAGTGGACTCATCGATGGGTGTTGGAATATACCATTGTGGTCTATCATCATGTTCTTTACTGGCAGAGGCAGATGGGTCTTGCGAAAGCTGAGGCCCGTAGCTCTCGCGTGAAGCAAGTCGCTTACCTGATTCGCCAGTCGAAGGCACAGAGCTGAAAGGCAGTATTATGGATGATTGGGAGGACTGGGGAGCATGATATGACTGGGTCGAAGGCCTCGAGATCACGACGTCTTTTTCGGAGGAGTCATCAGCGCGGGATCTTGTAAGACGATCTAAACCCCAGGATGCGCGTCTTTCAGTCTTGGGCTTTGTCTGCACCGGTGATGTTGGTTCGCCCTGTCAACCAAAGAAATATTAATAAACACTCTCGTCACACAGCCTGATGGATGGGCAACAGCATGATGACATGCGGGAAGAGAAAAGGGAACAATCGTCGTAAAATTCCTATCTCATACACCGTCTCATCATAAGGCCAAGAGTGAAACACCAGCCCCGAGGCGCATGATGAAAAGAGATTTAATCCAACAAATACCCCATTCAGAGGGAAAAAGGAAGAAGCCCATCACAGCAGGTTCTAAAAAGAGAAGCGTCAGTGAAATACCTTGTCCCCAGTTCCACGCAATTTGCTCTTTCCCTTGCTAAACAATCCTTTGCCCATCTTTCCAGCCGACTGCATGAGTTCCTTGCTCTTGGTACCGATCTGGTTGCTTGAGTTTCCGAAGCCGCTGGAGCCGGATGGCGCAGACAGAGGCAGACCACCTAGTCGAGATCGGCCTGCTGCTGGTCCTGTTGTAGGCGAGCTCGCGTTGAGATACTGCTGATAGTACGGCTGCTGAGTTTGAGATACGCTGGGGCCCGACACATGTCCCTTCTGACTTGTGGGCATACTAGCTCCGGAGAAGGACGCCGTTCCGTTCGCGTATTCAGGATGCTCGGTCATGAGATTAGAGAGCCAGTTTTCTAAGCCCGACTCCCACGCTTGATGCGTGTCTCGACCTGCTTCAAACTTGAGAGTCCTCTGAACTGGTGTCGCTAAGCTCATAATATCGCGCCACGGAGTAATTTGAGGGAACTCTGTGGAGGTAGTTGCTGTGGACAACTTTTCTGGGGGCGGTGTTGCTGACGTAAGATTTGAAGGTGTCTGAGCTAATGTCTTATTCTCCGTGACAGATGGACGACGGCCTTCAATGGCTTGCGGTGTAGCATCATCATTTTCCACAGAGACTGGAGAAGGGGGCTCCAAACTAGCTGGTTGCTGGCTTGGCGGTAGAGTACTAGCTTTTGAGACCTGATGAGACATCCCACCGGAAGGTGGAATGTCAATTTTTGAAGTTTCGATAGTCGGTGGCGAGTCTCTGTTCTGGTTTGTAGTATCTAAAGCTACATCCTTTGGAGATTGAACGTCCGATGGTGCTGGGGGTGAAGGAGAAGTCGGGATAGGAGCCTCGTTGAAAGTCACGGTAGGAGGCTCGACCGGTAGGATCTTGGGGGGAGAATCAAAATCGGCCTCCCAGGAGAATCTTCGTCGTGATTTGGGGTTTGGTGACTCGGGCTCAGGAGCAGGCTGAATTCCACCAGACACTGATTGCTCGGCCGGCTGCTGTTGCTGCTCTAGCACCGGAGCAGTTTCAATCTTTGGCTTGTCCTGCGCTTGCTCCTCGTTGCCTGGTTCTTTCCCATTTGAATCAGCCCAATAACTATCGTAGTCGCTGAGAGTATAGCTGCTGTTGCGTATATTATTCCGACCGCCTGGTGACAATGACTGGGGATTCTCGGGTGGAGGCTGAGAAAGGGCGGAATTTGGCGTTGGGGCGATAGGGCTCAAGGACCTCATGATTTCTTCACTCAATACGTCACTCTCCTTAACAGGTGACGAGTTGAAAGTGTTCAATGTCCCCTGTGTCCGTGCGGAATTTGGCTCGTAGTCTGAAGGGGAGTACTCCGGCTGCCGAGGATAAAGGGGCTCAGTTGGTGCAACGTTCGAACCTGTCGCAGATGAGACACCAGCAGGATCTCTGGGCAATGGAAAAAGTCCCTTTGTGTTTGGGCTTGGCGTACGCAGAGGTGGAACGGATCGTGGGTCGTTCGCGGGTACAAGGGATGGATTGCGGGCGGATGTATTGTCAGGCTCAGAGACAACGGTGTCGTCCTCGCTCTCCCGAGGCTTCTCATGCAACGTGGAGAGATTCCCAGGGTTGTCATTTGACTGTCTGGAATCTAGGGATTGATCCTGCTTATCCGGGTCGCGAGTAGAAGTAGGAGCATTCGAGTTCTTGTTGCCTGAAGAAGAAAAAAAGTCCTCACCAAAGACTGACATACGTGCAACGTCAGGAAGCTGCGGGCTAACGGACAATCGCTTTCGGTCTATGTCTGCAGCCGAATGAATGCCAGTTTCCTCATTGTGATTAGTGGACTTCTGTGAAGTATCCTCACCATCAGGAGCTGGCGCATCGTTCGACCTTTGCTGTCCTGTGACAAGGTCCTCGCGGTTTACAAGAATGCTATCAAAAGTGGGCTGTTTCTGAACTCTGTCAATTGCAGGGCCATCTCCTTGTCGAATCGGGTCGTTGATGGGTGACGTAGAGCGGTCGGCAGGTCTGGGCGCAATGTTTTCCGCGATGGATAACGGTGAGCCGCCCAACTTACGCTCATCGTCAATATGGCGGTATAGCTCGGGTCGAATCGAAGGAGAACCCCGAGCAGCGGAACTGCTGGTGCTTTGCGGGGTAGAGGATCGGACATCAGGCTGCTGATGGTAACTCGGCGCTTTCGAAGACTCGGGGCCAGAAGACACAGGGGCAGGTGATCCGGTTCGTCCGGTCGCGGGCGATGAAACATAATGAATTTGCTCCGAACGGGTTGTGTGGGATGCCACAGCGGGGTGCTGAGTCTGGAGTTGGAGCGAGGGCGGGCCGCTTGAACTACGAGAGCTGGAAGCGACAGCGGCGGCCAACCTCGGTGAAGGCCCGTATGATTCGGATGGGAGTCGTTGGCCGATAGGACGGAGACCTGTTGTAACTCGAGGAACAGGCGGAGGGGGTGGTTCATCGTCCTCGAACTCGTCGGCGCCCCAGTCATCACCGTCGTAATTTTGAACAGGCGCTTGGACCCATTTCCTCGTCTTTTGACGGTTGACGTTTACCTGGTATCCATTTCCACCTGGCGTTTGGGGGGATCTGGAAGGCGATTGCGGATTAGTTGAAGATTCTTCAAGGATGGCCATGAGAAATTACAATGGAGATTGCGCTTGCGCTTGCGCATAAGGGTTGTTGTATGTCCCATCCATGTCGTGTTTGGCTCGTCGTCAACAATCGACTATCGGTGCATTCTTGGTCGATATATAGATTATTGGTGAAGATGGAGCATTCGCGGCGGCGTCGACAACAGCGGAACTGAGCAGGCGTGGCAATACTATTAGTCGCAGCGGGCTTCTTATCGGGTTTGGAGTTGATGAGGATCGGCAGAGAAGGCGATGCGTATGGAACGGTTGGTCGGGAGTGATGAGTAGGTCAAATTACGAAGTCTGCAACCCAAGGATTATGGCAAACACGGCGATGGCGGAAAAGCACTACACTAATAAGAAGAACTAGATGATGAAAACAGAACAAAGAAATATACGGCACAGGGGAAAGGCGGTAGAAGATGCCAGCGGGTGAGGGATGGTGACGGGAGGTGATGGAGCAAGGAGGTGGTGGTCGGGAACGAGCGAACAAATGGTGCGGTCAGGCACTTTTGTTAGGTGCCGGTGCTGTTCTGTGCCTAGGTCGCCCGTTGGAGATTGGATGACAGAGCTGGATGGGGCACCTCGGGCAGTTCTAGGCACCGCAACCTCTAAAATAAAAAAGAGACAGGGAAGACAAGACACACGAACCAAGGAGCATCCAGAAACCCCAGTTTGCCCAGCCTCGTCGAACCTGAGAAAAAACCGAACAATTTGTAGCTATTTCGGAGATACTTTTTTCAAGAAAGCTGGTAACCGCAGGGACAGAGAGAGAAAAAGAAAGAACGAAGAATGAGAATGGGTCGAATGAGGAATTGAAATTATCGGCGGAGTCTACCAACATTAGATCCCTAAGTCCTCTCCATTGTGGCACGAAGTTACGCGATCACCTGCCGCTGAGCTCCCGTTAATCCGGGTTAGTGCCATGGATGGTCGTAGCTGTAATTAAATCCATGTTAATAATTAACCGGCGCGTCCCCAAAGACACGGATCAGATCAAAAACTGACCATTGCTATTTTTGAAGTGCCGGAGCACTTATTAATGGGGAAATTGTAATGGTCTAACTGCCTCGAGACTTGGTCAAGGCAAGAAGACGACTCAACAGAGAATTTCGGGCTCTGTAACCCAAATAGCATCAGCTCACGTGTCGACCACACGTTTCCCCTATGCGTGGTACAGAATTACTTTTCTTGGAATCTTGCGAGACTGATCGTCTGAACTATGGCTAATAGAGAGTTAGTTAGTCAACGGGGTTTAGGTTCAAGGTCTAAATTACGAACTGGGATAAACCCTTTTGGCGCCCCCGTGATAACTACTATTCCATGATAGCATTATGGCCCATCTGTGTGGCTTCTCGGCTTCCCCCTTAGGAGTGACCTAAACTTTTCGGTTCCGAATGTGAGAGAATTTATACAGCATTCATCGCGAATGTCGCACGCTGGCGTATAGTCTAGGTTGTACGCCCGCACTTACCATGATCGCCGTGAACGAAAGACAGCAACGTCCCTATCAACGAATTTGATAGGATGGGTGACGTCGGCAATGACACGTCTTGGGAGACCGGGGTTCCCGAGTGTTGACCCTCTACAGAGGTAACGGCCCTTAATTGCTGACCGAAACCACCAAGACGTCTCATAATTCAGTATCTGTGTTGCAATTCACTGGCGAGCTGTCAGTAAGGGGAGAGTGACCCATGTCGTCATTCCCGCTCAGAGATTGATTGTAGAACAACATGAGTACCGGCGCAGATACGAGAATTCAGACTTTGGAACTATAAAAAGGGGCTGTTGTTGCTGTACAGGGTCTTTACGATACGAATGTAGGTAAATATAGTAGTGATTATGGCAGGTAGTGGTTTCTCCCATGCTCCAGTGTCTAGGTATCCTGCTACTTCGCGGATCTCGAACTTTCGAGATTAACGAACAACATGGATAACTTGTTCTCTTTATTGGACCTACGGGTAGGTATCTCGAATAACAAGAAATAGCTCAAATATACATGAATGCAGCCTTTGTATTGCAATTCTTGTTGCGACTGACCTGACACACAGCACAACACACTCAGACTTCAAGTTTGGTGTGAGGGCATCAATAACTCAGCCACATTCAAAGCCACCCGGCGGATAGTCTTCGGGCCGGTGTTGTAAGAGCCAGCGTGGCGGATTAGCGTCTTTGCCTACCCACCCTGCCAAGCAATCAATCCAATCTCCTTGCAAATCAAACCTCATTTGTCTCCGGCATTCTTTGTTGCGCACCTTAGCCCTTTACCCTTTACCCATTTAGTCCTTTGAAAGCTTCGCGACTTCTTCTCGACGCATAGTGTTCTCTTATAAACTATACTCGATCTGCGATTTCTATTCGAATCAACAAATTACGCCTTTCTAATAACCCGCAATTCGCTTTCGTGTCCGCGTCACCCGCCCACCCTCACGACGGTTCGTTTCGCCTGCGCTGCCAACCGAGCCCTGATCCGGACCCCTTCCACATCGACGCTCACCATCACGGCTCGACATATCGCCAGCGAAACACAAGTCGCAAAGGTGGTATTCTTCTCGCTACCATAATATCAACGCGACCCTTTTCGAGACTCGAAGCCGCGCTGGCCGCAGTCTGACATCTCGCGTACCTTTTAACCCCTCTTAATTTTGGCTACCATGGCTGTCGCATCTATCCAAGATCGAACCTCCGAGTTCAAATCGGTACTCGCACAAGCACAGCGAAAACAGTCGTCATCAAAAGTCAGCTCTCAGCGTCGGTCTCTTTTGACTGATGCGCAAAAAGATGCCGCCAACGGTCATGCTGTTGGTCCCCAGAGGCGATCCGACTTCGCCCGGAAGGCTGCTGAGATTGGACGTGGCATCTCTGCGACTATGGGCAAGCTGGAAAAGCTAGCACAACGTGAGTCTTGGCCACCTGTCATTCGCTCCATCTGGACAATGAATCTAACCTGGAGAAACAGTCGCGAAGCGACGAACCCTCTTCGATGACCGCCCCGTCGAAATCAACGAACTTACCTTTATTATCAAGCAAGATCTCTCGTCCCTGAATCAACAGATTGGAGCTCTGCAAACGCTTTCCAAGCAACAGCATCCCAAAGCGGACCAAGAGGGCGAGCACAACAAGAACGTTGTCTACCTGCTGCAAGGCAAACTCACTGATGTCTCCGTCAACTTCAAGGACGTTCTTGAAGCCAGAACCAAGAACATACAGGCATCGCGGTCAAGAACAGAGAACTTCATTTCCTCAGTGTCGCAACACACTCAACCAACTATTCAGCAGTCCGCTTCACCGCTCTACGGAACACCCGCTCGCAACTCGCCTGCGCCGGGTCAAGATACCCTCTCACTTAACCCTGTCGGCGACCAGCAGTTGCTGATGATGGAGGAGGCACAGCCTTCCAACACATACATCCAACAACGAGGCGAGGCGATCGAGGCGATCGAGAAGACCATCGGCGAGCTGGGAAGCATCTTTGGACAACTGGCCACAATGGTGTCGGAACAGAGCGAAATGATCCAGCGTATCGATGCCAATACGGAAGATGTAGTGGATAACGTCGAGGGAGCGCAACGAGAACTCCTCAAGTACTGGAACCGAGTATCGAGCAACAGGTGGCTAATTGCTAAAATGTTTGGAGTGCTGATGATATTCTTCTTGTAAGTTGTTCACCCATTCCATGTCTTGGGAAACCCCGTCAAGGCTAGCTCCCTCGCGGTGTTTCCAAGTCGACATTGTACAACCAACCAATCATGGTCAATACTAACCTTCTTACAGGCTTTGGGTTCTTGTTTCAGGCTAAGCCTTTGGTCACCGAAGGAATCAACGCGGCATGAAGTAAAGAGGCGGGCGCAGAAAACCAGGGACCCGGGAAGGGAGTTTATGGCATGTTTGATTGTAACGGGATATCATCCGATAGGTGCACTTGTTTCTCATATGTACGCACGTATACTTTTTTTGCCGTTTTCCTTAGAGCTGGATGAAAACGACACATAGAGGACATAGTCTTAGTGGCAGACTCTCGTCGAACGGTAATGTTGGGGGTTTCAGGATTAATAGTGAATCAGTAGATCCTCATTCAAATATCGAGTGACAAGCAAATATACCTTATCCGCCAATTACCACAGTAGGAAATTGTTCATGACTGGGTCGTTTCGTGGCTTGACAGTCAATTGCAAGGTTGGCCCCCACGGTCAGGTGGGTGAGGCATATCAACCTGCACGTAGGCAGAATGTATCAACATGAGGTGGCATAGCTAGCAACGTCGGTGTATAAATTATAGGAAGAGGACAGAGTTAGAGTCGGCCAGCAGTCCATCAGCCTATTCTCACCAGCTTTCAGGTGATTCTCCCGGTGCTTTATTGCTTCTCTTCTCTTTCGAGGAGCAATAAAGTATGAACGGCTTTGTTTTTAACCTTTGGGGGCACCACGTTTTCCGTAGACCGGGATTCTCACCGACTGCGAGGCCAGTACAAGTTAGCCTCGACTCTGTCTAGACATCATGCGTACCAGTACACTCGGACCAACCCCACCCCGAGAAATGTCCATGGACCAGCGCTTTTCCGTCCAAGTTGCACCCCAAACCTGCTGTGAATCAGGGACCTGCAGCGTCACTTTGGCGGGGTTCATGGCCTTGACCCCGCAAGGATGAGGTGCACCTATGTTAGTTTGGGGGGGTTCAGAAATGGGAGCATGAGCCTGGGTCTGGGTCTGCGGGATGGATGCGAAGAAAAAGTAGAGGAGCTTGTTTAGCTACGCATGAGGGGCAGTAATGTTCATGATGTGGCCGCGGTTTATAATCTCGAGGTCTCCCGCTTCTGTACGAGTTTCTCCTCCTCCTCTTCTGCTCTGGTCTAGATCTCTTCCTTTCTCTTCATCCTCAGTCTCATCCTTCAACTCACCGCGACCCCCACTCTCTTACAAGAACAAGAATCACACAATGGCTCCTACTACCTTCAAGCTCAACACGGGCCAGGAGATTCCTGCTGTTGGTCTCGGTGCGTTATTTTCACGTGTTCCAAGCCTAAAGAAGCTCAATTGACTGACTCTTTCGTGTCTAGGCACTTGGCAGTCCCCCGCCGGTCAGGTTGAGAAGGCCGTTACACATGCTCTCAAGGATGGCTACAAGCTGATTGACTGCGCCTACTGCTATGGAAACGAGGAGGAGGTTGGTGCCGGTCTCAAGGCCGCCTTCGAGGCTGGT
This sequence comes from Fusarium continuum, assembly GCA_013184455.1. Taxonomy (NCBI): domain Eukaryota; kingdom Fungi; phylum Ascomycota; class Sordariomycetes; order Hypocreales; family Nectriaceae; genus Fusarium; species Fusarium continuum. The sequence goes on from JABCKB010000369.1 coordinate 15,012, forward strand.
GTCAAGCGTGAGGATATCTTTGTCGTCACCAAGGCCTGGGCCACTTACAACACCCGCGTCGAGCTAGCTCTCGACAAGAGCTTGAAGGCCCTCGGCCTCGACTACGTCGACCTTTTCCTGGTGGTAAGTTGCTGTCTCCAATAACCTCACTTGTGGTTTTGCATACTAAATAGCCCTAGCACTGGCCTCTTCTCCTCAACCCTGAGGGTAACGACGACAAGTTCCCCAAGAAGCCCGACGGCTCCCGAGATGTCATCCGAGACTACAACCATGTTGATGGCTGGAAGCTCATGGAGAAGCTCCCTGCTACCGGAAAGACCAGAGGTGTCGGTGTCTGCAACGTAAGTCGTGCCGCGTTCGGTGAGTTGGAGCTTTACTAACAATCCTACAGTATAGCAAGAAGTACCTCGAGGAGCTTCTGCCACATGCCACCATCGTCCCCGCCGTCAATCAGATCGAGAACCACCCCAACCTCCCCCAGCAGGAGATTGTCGACTTCTGCAAGGAGAAGGGCATTCACATTGAGGCCTACAGCCCCCTTGGCAGCACTGGTGGCCCCGTCTTGACCGCCGAGCCTGTCGTCAAGATTGCCGAGAAGAAGGGTGTATCTGCCTCCACCGTTCTCCTCAGCTACCATGGTACGTCCTACTGTCTTGTTCTAGGTGGTATTTTTGTCACTAACACGTCGTTCAGTCGCCCGTGGCAGCACTGTCCTCGCAAAGTCCGTCACCCCCGAGCGTATCACCGCCAACAAGACCATCGTCGACCTCGACGAGGAGGACCTCAAGGCCCTCAACGACTATTCTGCCGACCTCTTGAAGAAGGGTGAGCTGAAGCGATATGTCTACCCTCCCTTCGGTATCGACTTCGGCTTCCCTGACAAGTCGTGAATCAAGGGACGGCTGTAGCTGTGTAACAAACGGATAAAGGAATGAGATCATGAAGAAAAAAGCGGCATTTAAATAACACTGCATCTATGTAATAGATTAGAAGCTATAAAGAAGCTTCGTAAATACACAAACTAAAAAGACATGAACCTTTAACCCTGTTCCATGTGCTGTTGAGTTAAGCTTGAGTTTGAATATCATGAAGCCTTTTCTGAGATTTGTACCTCGCTCGGAATGCCCCCACGCCCGGGTAAGCTCTTAAGTCAGGCCCCCATGACAGCTGCGGGAGCGGAGATCGGAGCTGCAGACGTCAAGTGGCAATGGATGCGTCAGAATTGTTTTAGAAGCCATTGAACTGTACACAATTCTCAAAGATCGACAGAGCGGGCCCTTATGAGCAGTGTTTGCTCGGCCGTCTGCAATGTCTCCCTCACAATCGTGTTATGATGCGTTCGGCAAGAGAGGAACAGAAGAACATGGACTCAAGACTTGATTAAGTACATCGTGATTTTGATAGTAAACTACTAAGGTATCTATAATCATCCAAGACACCATTCAACGCATTCGCCTTTTACCCCGTCCATAAAACACCCGTTCGTAAAACTCGTCCAACCATCATTAATCTACAGTCGGCCTTGTAGTCATTTCTCGTTAAAATCTACCACGACCTTGATAACAAGGTTGCCTTGCTCATCCCTCACCTTGCCCGCCATCTTGAAGGCATCCTCAATCTTATTCAAACCGCTGTATCTTTGAGTAACCAGACGGCTCACATCAGGCATATTAGCGGGAGGGTCGGCAAGGAGCTGGATGATCTCTTTGTATGTGTTGGCATAGCGGAAGACTCCTACAATGTCGACTTCGCGAAGAGCAGCCGCTGAGATGGGAATGGTGAGCACGGGAGTGCCCATACCAATGATCATGACCTTGCCTCCGGGCTTGGTAGCGTAAATGGCGGTTTGCACACAGGTCTCAACACCGGTGCACTCGTAGACGGCTGTGACCTCACCAACAGCCTCTCCGTTGACTTGAGTCTCCTTGACTAGAGCAGCCACCTTTTGAGCAAAAGCGAGCTTGTCCTCAATGGTCTGTGGGCGCTCCATGGGGACTACTACTGAGGCGTCTGCGAAACCGTTGGCTGTCGCAAAGTCGAGACGGTCCTTGAGGATGTCGGCGACGATGACGGTCTTGGCCTGGTCAGCCTTGGCGACAGCGGCTGCGAGCAGACCGACGGCGCCAGCCCCGAGAACAAGAACCGTTGAGCCCTTGGGAAGAGCGGCGCGGTCTCGGGCATGCATGGCGACCGAGAGAGGTTCGACAAGGGCACCAAGATCGAGAGAAACGTGTTCGGGCATCCTGGGTTTCCGTCAGCACGTCTTATTGGCTTTCTGAAGTACTGGATCTCGTACTTGTGGCACCACTTAGCGGGGTGGTTAATTTTCTCCTGTAGAGTTCCCTGAGCATGTGGGTTTGCCTTGGCTGAGCTGCGGAACTTCATGCCGCGGCAGATATTGTAACGTCCCTCGCCACAGAGCTCACAGGCCTCGCAAGGCAGACCGACCTCGAGAGCGACCTGATCACCGGGCTTGAGATGTGTCACTTCGGAGCCGACAGCTACGACTGTACCTGCAGACTCATGGCCGAGAGTAAGAGGCTCGCGAACGATGATGTCGCCGTTGCGGAAGTGGTTGTAGTAGTGAAGATCGGAGCCGCAGAGACCGGTGGACTGGACGGCGACCTGTACTTCATTGCTGGAGGGTTTGGGAAGCTCACGCTCTTCCTGCTCACTGTATCAGTCTACCGTATATGGCTAAAAGTCTCATTGGACTGGATCTTACGATTCGGAGGTCCTTCTCACCGTGGAGAACGGAGGCCTTGACGCGCTCAGTTGCCATTCTGGAGGTATGAGATAGAAAGTGAGTAGAGAGCGATGGTGAGGGCAAGCACAGAGTGACTGCTGATCAATTGGAAACCTTCCCCAGTAACAAGTGAGCAAAAGGTGTTGAAGAGAGTGGTAGCCAAAACAAAAAGTTATTGGAGAATCATGGATCAAGGTAAGAGAGTGAGAGGTGGGTTGGTAAAAGGCGGGACCGGGTCATGAAGAAGGGGCCGCTATTGAACAAATGTTGAACCAGAGAGGAGCTCCTTCGAAGCTTACTCGGCCAAGATGAGACTTGGCCCGTAACCAAGCTTTACCAATGCCTCAAGCGAGCTATAAAAAAAATCACCATCACGGAGAGAGGGCCGAGATGACCTCGGAAAAGCCGCCCCACGATAAGTTGCTTGCCCCGCGACGTCCCATGACGTCCGATGCCCCCATGACAGTGAAAAAGGAACCTGGCATATCCGTACACTCAGGACCCAAAGGCCCCTCCCCCACTGAGCCGTACCTAGTCTATCCCGCGGGGTGAAGCACTAAATTTCGAGTCGTTGGACTTGAAGCTCCACTGGGCTGGGTTGGAGACGTTTGGAGAAGCCTAAATAAGGAGGACTCTCCGGTCTATTTACCAACTCTGGTTTTTGTGAAAGAAAAAACTTCTTCCAGCATATGTTCCTAGTTGCAGAATATGCCCCCTTGATTAATGTATTTATAAACCAAGAGCCATGAGAACAAGCGTGTAGACGTCGACCCATGATGATACGGACTGAACCACCCCTCCTCTGCGGGGACCTTCGCGGGCAACCGGTCTTCGGCATTCTCTCCGGCGATCAGGGACCGGCTGCTTGTGTACCAACGAGTAGAGCTGCATTACAAGACAATTGTCAATTGGTTGGCTTAAATCACTAGGGAGGGTCAGTCTCGACTTCTCTGGTAACAGGAAACAGTCCGGCTCCGACGTTAGGAGGCCCGGAGCTCCAAGCTCGAGTGTCCTCGATCGTTAACGGGGTTGTTTGTACCCCACGGCGGAACCACCCCTCGTTGAATAGAATAAAACAAAACAGCACCCTCACTCAATTGATCACGACATCAGTGACTCACCTCTCTATTAACTTTACAATGGCATCTTCGTTCTTCTCTCTCCAGGGCCAGACGGCTCTCGTCACTGGTGGCACACGCGGAATTGGCCAAGCTGTCGCAATTGGCCTTGCTGAAGCTGGCGCCGACATCATCCTGGTCCAGGTACCACGCAAGGTCTCATGATGAGTCCATAACCCAAGACTGACACGACGCGCAGCGAGATACTACCTCACAATCCACAAAGGAATCGATTGAGAAGCTGGGCCGAAAGGTTTTCATCTACACTGCCGATCTATCGTCGCAAGAATCTGTAGCTGCCCTTGTACCAAAGGTCCTTGCCGACGGACACCAGATTCGCATCCTGGTCAACTGCGCTGGTATTCAGCGACGGCACCCTTGCGAAGTCTTCCCCGACAGCGACTTCAATGAGGTACTGCACAACCAATCTCTATTCTGGAATGTGTCTAACGAGCTCTAGGTCATCCAAGTAAATCTCAACGCCGTCTTCACCCTCTGCCGTGACGTCGGCGCCCACATCCTCAACCTCGAGCCCTCTCCGGTTACCGGCCGTCGCGGAAGCATCATCAACTTTGCCTCCCTTCTCACCTTCCAGGGCGGTTTCACTGTTCCCGCCTACGCCGCATCCAAGGGCGCCGTGGGCCAAGTCACGAAGAGCTTCGCCAACGAGTGGACCTCCAAGGGCATCACTGTGAACGCAATCGCTCCCGGTTACATCGCCACCGAAATGAACGAGGCTCTGCTAGCGAACCCAGAGCGTTTGGCCAGTATCACCTCGCGCATTCCCGCTGGTAACTGGGGTTCGCCGGATGATTTCAAGGGCACAGCGGTGTATCTGGCGAGTAAGGCGAGTGGGTATGTGAGCGGACATGTGTTGGTCGTTGATGGTGGATGGATGGGTCGATAAGTGTACAACCAAAAGAACACCCTTGCGAAACGACTGATAATAGATTATGATATCCTGGGCGTCCATTCCAACTCAAGGTCTTAGAAAGGTGAACTGGTCAGCGACGCGCTCGAACGAGTCTTCGTTTGGCTAGTCGAGGCGTGCCATTCGGATCGGTTAATATCGTGACTCTATTAGTAAGACGCCGGATGATATGAGAAGCTGAAGGGTTCTTAGACCTAACGCTGGAACGACGCATTGGTATACAATCTCTGCAAAATGTAGGTGTGCCTACTTACACTGATTGCAGCGCAGCAATGCGTAGCTTGATGAACGTGAGGTTGAGCTCGTCAAACATATTGACAGCAACCAAGGGTTTGCTCAGAAGAAACTATGGAGGGTGGACTAAGACTGAGAGCGGACTCGGTTCAGTGGGTTGCATACAACAGTCCAGATTGACATCGAGTTTCATCTTTATACTTGCTTATCATCCCTCTCTCTATGTGGGCAGAAGGCGTCGGAAGCCGAATCAGCAACCTTACTCAGCTGATGGCTCATGTTGCACAGCAGCTTACCCGATTCGAGGTATTTCTAAGATTTCCGTGAGAAACTGCCAAGATCTCATTCATACGAACCGCTTAATTCGCGTAGAAGAATCCCAATATGCCAAACTCGTCTATATTCTTCAGTCACCAGTTCTACCCTATAATCCTAAATGCCGGATCCTCTTTAGATTTTGCTTCCTGCGCCATGTGAAACCGCATCAGCCTCTGTGCAACGCACCGAGATAACATTACGATATGAAGAGAAACATGTATGTATGCGTACTATATGCGTACACACTTCATGACGTCGTATAAATAAGAAATCACTGGGATTTACCCTTGCCGCCTTCGTAGTAGTGGGCCATCTGGAGACCAGCTCGTCGGAAGCCGCACTTGACGTAGAATCCCTCGTTGGCCTCGCTGCAGTCGAGGATGCTCTTGTAGCAGCCGACCTGCTCGGCGATATGGTCGAGGGCTTGTATGATTCGGAGACCGAGCTTCTTGCCTTGCTGGTCCTTTGCGACGGCGATATCCTCGATGTGGCCAACAGCGCCAAGGCTATGAATGCTGTGGGGGAATTGCTTAGTTTTGTCGCCCGTGCAAGAACATACAGTGTTTACTTACAACTTGCGCTCAGTGATTAGAGCTCCGGTACCGACGACAGGTCGCTCTTTACGCGAAGTGTCCTCAATGATAATGATATAGTAGCTGCCAGCAGCGGCCATGTCATCGTACTGCTTAGCGAAAGCGGCCTCGGTGACATCGCCGACGGTGGTCAAGACGCGCAGACAGTCGAGGAAGCCGCTGTCGAAGTCGGACTTTCGCAACGCGCGCAGAGTGTACCCCTCGGGCAGAGCGGCCTCGACCCTGGGGGAGAGGAGGTCGGCGCTGAAGATGCCTTCTTGAGCCATTGCGGTGTCGATTCGGCGGGGGAGTTTTGGCGGGGTCGTTTCAAGTGGTTGCGGCGCAGGAACTGGGCTATGCCTCGACACAGATCTTGAGAGATGACACAAAAAAGAAGCAATTGTCGAGAGCAACGAACCAAAAAGATCTCAGCAGCAAAAGTATGGATGTGAGAGGGTCGAGAGGTTATCAATGTCAGATCTAGAGGCTGGTCTTTTCAGCTTCAGCCAGTAAATGGGCGGAGTCTTGAGCTGAGCTTGTACACCTGAACTTTTGTATATGCAAGGCTAAGCCTGCAGCCCCCAGTTTAACCGAAAAGCAGGAAAACACACTGGTTGGTTAGCATTTTAGACTGGCGGGAAGTCCACAATACCCAGCTTTCATCCCTACAAGTACGCAAAATACTCTCTTGCTATTGGTATTTTTTACCTGCACGTGCACAATTAGGCCGTGCATGTATAAAAGTTTAAGGGTCAAGGTGTATAATTAACCCTCTAAAAGATTATTAGCGGGGTATGCTAGAGAAGCCTATAAAAAAGAAGATCTTTTACTAATAGCTGTGTTAGCTTATAAGGTTAGTAAGTTATTATTAAGTACTTATTATAGCTTATAGTTATATAAAAAAACCTAAGTCTTAGTTATTATATTATATAAAGCTTTATATTTAAAAGTAAATACTTGTTAGTTTAAATAAAAAAGTAATATTA